>APFE030876293.1:62108-117775 GCA_000404065.3 Pinus taeda | reverse complement strand
TTGGATCATTAGGATCATGCCCTAAGTCAATAATGATATCTTCAAGCGATTTTATTCTGTTATCCTTGGCTTTGGAGGACATCCTCTCAATGTTCAGCTGAGTGTTAGTGTTTTTCAATGATTCTTTCAGCTCATGGGCCAATGTGGCCTTTTCCACTAGGGTGGCATAGACCATCTCTCCAGCCTGCTTGTGGAGTTCGATTTGGTCCATAGGGTGTATATCTCTGGCCAGGACCTCCACCCTTGTCTTTATGAAGTCTGCAACTGTCTTAGGCTGCGGCCCCTTGGGCTTAAAATGACTGAAGATAATCTTCTCCTCTTGGATGTCATAAACTGACATCAGTCTTTCTTGCATGGCTGGTGTAGCATCTATAAATTGTTTGTACACCTCAGCCCTCAATAGCTCATTTTGAGCTTTTATTTGTTTGAAAGAAGCCTTGGTGCTCTTTGGCTTCTTGCTCTGCTGTGATTGGGAGGCCACCTCCAAGCTGACCTGTAAATTTTGCTCCTACTGAAAGGAGCTTGTTCCTGTCTGCTTGCTGCTCTCCTTGTCCTTTGTTGAAATGTCTAAGACATCTTCAGTAATGTCTTCCACCTGTGGGGAATCTGCCCTTTGCCTTTTGGCTTCTGGCTGGTCGGAGGATCCACTGAGAGGAGTGGACTCTTCTCTTTGTCTCTTTACTCCCCTTTCTTCATGTGTTGGGGTCTGTAGAACTGGGGCAATTGACTGCTGTGTTTGAGGTGGTGGCGTTTGTATTGCAGGAGTTTGTGGCAGCCCATTCTGTGGCTTATCAGCTTCTTCTTGTTGCTGGCCCATTTGCTGCTCTGTTTTCTATTGTGTCTCCTGTTGTGTCTTCTACCCTGTTTCCTTCTCTGTTTCCTTTTCTGTTTCCTTCTCCCCCTGCTGCTCTGTTTGTTGTTCTGCCTGTTCCTCAGTTTGTCCCTTTACCAGCTCATTCTCTGTACCTAGTATGCCTTTG
This sequence comes from Pinus taeda, assembly GCA_000404065.3. NCBI lineage: Eukaryota > Viridiplantae > Streptophyta > Pinopsida > Pinales > Pinaceae > Pinus > Pinus taeda. The sequence goes on along the minus strand of APFE030876293.1, from coordinate 116,795 downwards.
CCTTTGTCCATTGCTGCTACTGATGTAGTGGGTGCCTTTGGTGCAATCCTGGTAATTGAGGTCCCTTGTCCCACTGAGTAAGGCAGTCTGAAGGGTACCTGCTGCACATAATCTAGGTCAATTGTCTTTTCAAGCTCCTTGACATTTCTAAGCATTCTTTCTTCCTCAGTTAAACCCTCAACTAGAGTATCTGGTTGCCATTCTTGCAAGTTGGCATATTGTTCTATGTGAGGGTATTGGAAATGCTTAATGGCTAGGAGCCTATACTTATTTTTCCTAGCAGAGATGACTCCTTGAGGGTCATAAGGGACCCACCGAAAGCTATAGGACAGCTTATAATTGTCCTTCAGGATCAAATTTGTGGCTCCCCATCCTTCCTTCTTATTCATGATGAAAGGGCCCATTTCATTTTTGAAGTTAAGGTGAGCCTTTTTCTTGGAGCTGTGAAAGTGGGTAAGGTCTGACTGAATCAGTTGCCTGTAATATTCCAATGCAAACAACCTCATTGGTAAATATTTGGGGAGCCTGTATGGACAGAGCTCACATCCATAGACCCTGAATACTGTATGATGTTCATATAGGTACCAGTCACCTATTTTGTTTTTCTTAGAAAGCTGCAGAGCTTTCTTTATCTCATTGGATATTCTGGGAGGTGGTGACTTCATCAACATGCAGGAGACTGGGTAGACAAACTGGTCAACAAATTTGTAGTAGGTATAGGGTGAATTTGTGACTTTGTGATAGATTGAGGTCCAGAAGATAGCAGATCTTCTTTCCCCTGTATGATCCAGCCTTCTAATGTAGCATGGGAAGGCTTCAGAATGATAATACATGAACATATGGTAGATGTAAGCTGAATATCTGAAGACCCCCTGTCTGTCCACTTTGGTCAACTGATCATGGATCTTATTGGCTATGAATTTAGCAAAGTTGTACTTTTGGGCAGGGGGTTGGTATGGGCTGTAAACAGACAGCAGTACTAGCATGGCTCTGTCCACATGCTCACTATTTTGGTACCCCAACACATAGGCTATCATGTCTAGTAATAGCCTGCCTACATCATTGAATTGATCATTCAGATAGGGAGGTGGCTCTGTAGTCTGGCATTCAGGTCTCATGAAGTTCCTGATGATCTTTTGCAGTTCTTCACTGGTCATCTTGTCACCAGCGTCCATCAAATAATTCATGGAGAATGGGATCAGCAACTCTGTCTGATCAAAGTGTAACATTTTGTTTATGGACTCAGCATTGATGTAAAAGAGGATCCTCCCTGATGGGGTGCTGACGGCTCTGTGCTGGGCATCATAGTGTTCAGCACAGAGGTGAATGATTTCAGGGAAAACATTCACAGCTGGGAGACAGTAATAGGGCAAGTTTGACTCCCAGATCCCATGTGTACCATGCCCATCCTTATAGTCTTCCCTCAGTCTACTGAAGGTCTGCAAGAAGTCCCTGTTTCCTTCAAAATCTCCAATGAGACCATCCTTGTCTACTAATGGCAGGGCCTCCAGCTCCTTATTTGTTTGACTCTGTGAGGCCATACTGATGGATGAAGTTGCAGGAGATGCCATGATAAAAGTTAATCTGTAGAGGTAGGGACAATGGTTTGACAAGTCCTTAAAGAGTTTTAGCTGCCGGTCAACTTTTGACTCGGTCTGATGTCCTTCCTTCAATGGATAATGCAAGCTGGCTTCTGTGGTTTGCTGTGAAATTCACAGGGATATGAGTTGTTAATGAGAGATTGCAGAGCTGGTGAGGTTTTTTGGTATAACAACAAGTGGCCTGTACTTGGCAAAAGGGAACAATGCCTAGTACCTCGGGGGGGATTTCGGGGTCTTTAGCCCGCGAAACGAGCACTCTTCTGTCGAATTGGGGTTTAGGGGTGCTGCAGTTTACTTAGGTTGACTTTGTGTGACAGGCAGAGCTGAATTTCAAGAGTTTAGCTGGTGCTTAATGGTGAATTTTTTACAAAGAATTGAAATGCATGGGTGAAGTGGGAAACCGGCTAAATACCTGGAAAAACTAGCTTGGATGCTTGCGAGCCGGGCTGTGGAGGCTTAGCACAGTCGAATTGTGGACTTGCAACGGTTGAAATCTTTGAATTTGTTGGCTGGAAGAGAAATTTCGCGGCAACTGGTTGTCAACGGCTCCTTCTTTTACGCATGAAAATGACTTGAAACGGCTTATTTGGCCGTTTATAACGTTGAATTTCGGAAAAAGCCGCTATTGGAGCTTTTCCGCTGATGACGTCAGCATGACATCATGGTGGGCCCATAGTACGGCGGTGACATGGCGCTGACGTGAGAGCCAGGGTGGCAGGACACGGTGGCGGGCTGATGCGGTGGTAAGGCTGCGTGGAGGGCCACGGGGCGCGGGGGCGGACAGAAGTAAGGTGACGTTAGGATGGCGTTAGAGTGACGTAAGAGGGAGAGCGGTAAGCTGGATGGTGGTAAGCGGGTTCCCTGCACCACCTTTGGGGCAAAGACGGTATCGGGGAGAGGCATCCGAACAACCCCAGCGCCCGCCACGCGTCCTTGTACGGGCCCAAAACCACTTTCCCCGGACACTAAAGGTCGGCAGATCGGGGAGTAAGATTGACCGCCCACCTTTGGATCTAATCGGCGGAGATCGGACGGCTGGTGGGTCCTCCGACGGGTCGTGCAGGTTGGGAAGGGGCCCGCCATGTAATTAAAATATTGATTTAAATATTTGGGCGGGGAACTTTGGGTTTTATGGTTTTTTTGGGTTTTATCATTTTTTTTTTTTTTTTGAAAAAGGGTTATGGGTAGGAGGGGTTTTATTATGATTTTTCTTTGCAAATGAGGGCTATATGAACAAAATGACATGGAATGAGAAGAGATGATCTGGGAGGTTCATCAAAGTGACCAGGTGTCACTTTGATTCCCTTTTTAAACAGACCATATGGCTATAATGCCAGGGGAGGGATATCTGTAGAAATTTTGGGGTTTATACACCATGGTGTTAGTACTAGTAGGGAAGGGTGAGATAGGGGAATTACATAGTAGGATTAGCTGTTAATGTGGGGGGAGAATATGGATCAGGATCAGTACACCCAAGTCTTCTTGAAAATAACTTAGTGTAAAGAGTAGATCAAAATGAAAATACTTTTTGCACAAGAAATGTGGTTTTTAAGGCCATACGAACATGACAAAGCGATAACCTTCTCTGATCTACACAAGTTGGGAAAGGGTGTTAATAATGAGTGATATACAAATGAAAAAAGGGAAGTTAGTCATGCTCCAGTATGTTGATTTTCCTGTAGATGTTTTAGCAACTTTGGTCTTGAAAGAGACACCACTTCTGCAACCCCATCTACTTACCCAACTATTTTGCCTAACATTTTTATTTCTTCTTGTAGGGTGCATTTAGGCTAGCAAACCCTTTAAGTGCCTTTTCTTTTACATTGGCTTTTTTACTTTCATTTCCTATGTAAGGCTACCCTTATTCCTTCCAGGCCCCAGATTAAGCAGTTGGGAACCTTAGCTTCTCTACCTAGCTACTGATCTGCGAAGATTAAATAGTTTGGACAGATTTCTTTCTCTATTCTACAACATAAAAATTGAAAACATGGCATGATCTAGTTTAGACTGTTGGATTATCCATAAAACTTTTTTGTGAACATGCAGGCCTATATACACCTTCTCTTTTCTTGCAAATATGGAACCTTTGTAACAGCAAAAATGGAGCATATTTGGCCCTTATATTTACCAATCATGAAATATGAAACCTATTGGTATAGGTATCCAACACCTGACCTAAGGCTACTCCTATGGCTTTGTGTGAGGCATCACCATGAATATGAAAAGGGAGGGCCTAGTTTGGGCCTCAAAGAATTGGTCCAGTGATTAACTTACCCTTTATGATGTCTATGGCCTCTTGAAAGCTCTTTGACCATACAAACTCAAAATCTTTGGCCAACAACCCAAAAAAATGAGAGGCCAACTTGTTGAAGTACTTTACGAACATTTGGTAGTATCCAGCTAACCCTATGAAACTCCTGACATCTCTATGTTGTTGTGTAGGTGGGACCCTATGGATGATTGCTATTTTGTTTGGGTCCACTTGCAATCCTTGCTGAGATATTGAATGACCTAGCACAATCCCTTCAGTCATTAAGAATTCACATTTTTCTAGAGTGAGAGACAAATTCATTTCAATGCATTTTTGTAATACTTTTCCTAGGTTAGTTAGGGCTTCTTGAAAATCAGAGCCATAAGATGTAAATTCATCCATATAAACTTCCACCAAATCATGTACTAATTTAGCAAAAATATTCAAGATTTCTCTCTAGAATGTGGTAGGAGCATTGCATAGGCCAAAAGGAAGGACCCTATAGGCAAAATTACCCCAAGGACAGGTGAATGTGCTCTTATCCTAGTCTTCTAGGCAGATTTGGATTTGGTTGTACCCACTTAATCCATATAGGAATGAAAAAAACTTCTTCCCTGTCGAGCCATTTAGCACTTGGTCAATGAAGGGTAGGGGAAAATGATCCTTCTTTATGGCTTTGTTCAACTCCCTATAATCGACACAAATCCTCCACTTACCATTTTTCTTGGGAACTAACACTAAAGGAGAGACCCACTCACTGTCTGAGATAGGGTAAATGAATCCTACATCTAGCAATGTTTGTAGTTCTTCTTTGACTATGTCTTTAAGAGTTGGATTCATCCTCCTTTGTGGTTTCCTGACTGGCTTCCAACCTTCTTTAAGGTATATGTGGTGAGTACACATTGAGGGTCATACTCCCTTCATTTCCTTGTAACTCCAAGCGAAGGCTTCTAGGATTTCTATCAACATGTTGCATAGATTTTCCTCTTCCAAAGAAGAAAGAGATGGATTAATTTTCAAATTCTTCTCTGGGCCAAATTCTATGGTTTTGACATGGAGTCGGTTGGATTCGGCTAAGCATAAGTCAATTAGATTATTGTTCTAGGTTTCCCTTACCTCTTCTTCTAATGGTAATGAACTAGCAGTTAGACTTTGGAGCATGTGTTCAATTAAGTAATCCTCATCTTGTTTTCCTCCTCCTATGGTTGCTTACAAAGCATAAAGTTGGGTAGAATAGACCTCATCTTCTTCCTCCTCCTTCAACCATTAAGGTAAATCATGCTCTAGGGAAGGTTGAGCAGGAGGGTATAGGACTAGTTGTTTGGACATATGCCCATTCTTGATGGTCATATTCCCAGCTCTGCAACTAATGTGAGCATCAGTTGAAGCCAACCACAACCTCCCAATGATGAGAGGGTAACTAGTAAGCTTAGCCTTAGGCTGGAGAACTAGAAAATCTGTAGGGTACTCCTAGGAGTAAATGGAGACCATCACATCCTTCACAATTCCCTTAGGGGTAACTGTGGAATGGTCTGTAAGTTGCAAAAATATTGTGGTCTTCCTCAATGACCCTTGGAGGTTGAGCTTGAGCATGGTTTCCTTCGTCATCACATTAATGGCAACCCCAAGGTCAATTCGAGTGTGTGGGACAATGGTGTTATTGAAGTGCACATATACTACAGGGCTTCCAAGGTCCAAATATTTTGGACATATTACATGCCCCAAAATTAAGTCAGACAACTACCCAATGACATTAATGGTAGGGGAATCCATTGTTCTTCTTCCTGGATGCTTGAAGCATTTCTCCTTAATCAACTTATTCTAAATGGGAACATCTTTTATTTCCTGGAGGAAGGCGATCTTTACACATATATTTTTCAATTCTCCCAGAAGTTCAGTTTCTTCTGGAGTAGGCTTTAGTGGTTGGGATAATCTCTTAGGAAAGGGTGGATTTACTTTAAGGTTTCTTTCCTCTCTTTCTTCCTCAGCCTTCCAATGTGGAGAGGGAGGTTGGTTATCAGGGATAATTCTCCCAAATCTTAGGTTGATCTCCTAGATTTCTACAACATAAGCTGGTTATGATGTCTCTCCACTATAGACTTGTTGAGCCTACCTATTGTTCAGGTTCAGATTTGGCTGGGCAGGCATATGGGGTTGCTTAGGTAGAGTAGATTGTAGGAGTTATGGTTGGGTAGGTGGTGGAGGCAATAGGGTTGGAACATTGTTGAATTGGTGCCTCCACCCCTGGAGTGGGGTATTCCACTAATGTTGTGGTTGAACATAAGGTTGAAATGATTGGCTGGCTGGTTGGGGATGATACTGAGATGCATAGGACCAAGGACGGGGTGTAGACTAGGAGGGATGAGCATGGGGTTCCCAAGAAGGTATAGCTATGGTTTTGTTGGGGTTGTAATATGAACGGGATAACCATTGCATACCCTGCTCATATTGTCTAGGCCCAGGAGGTCTCCTTTGGTTGATGTAGAAAAGCTGCTTAGTGACCCCTTCAACTTCTTGATATAAATCTTTGAGTCTAGGTAAAGAAGGGCACTTATTTGTGGAGTGGTTTTCTTCATAAACTAAGCAAATCTCAATACAATTCAATGGACGTTTGTTCCTAGGATGCCTCCTAGTGCATCTAGGACAAAATATGGCCAAGGCTCTCTTTGCTTCCTTTTGCTTCCTTTTTATGTTCATGTTGTCCAACTGCAAGGCAAGGGTTTGCAACATATCACTTTTGAAATCTTCCAGCATACTTCCAATTTCATCCTTGATGGATGACTTGGAGGATGATGTATTGGCCATAGGTTGATTACCTCTACCGTTTTTCGTCACTGCCGTAGAATGGTTTCTAAAGATAGCCTTGATATCCTCATAGGGTAATTGGTATATATCTCCTCCTGTTAACATGTGTAAGGTATCCAGAAGATCATCCCTTACTCCTCTAAGCAGGACCAACTTTAGTGACTCATGGTCAAGTGTGCACCTGGCCTTTTTGTAACTGAGCGGGAATCTTTCTTCATAGTCTTCTAGGGATTCATTCTAGCCTATGGTTATCCTGAAAATCTATTTTTTAGTATCCTCTGACCTACAATAGTCCCTATATTTGTTGTTAAAAGCCTGCTGCATCTAAGCCCAGGTTGTGATGATATCTCCAGGTAAACCCATGAACTAGCACAATGCTGCATCCTTAAGGGTAGCTGGAAATAATTTTAACTTTTGTTCATCATTTGTATAGTCATAGGTTTGACATATAACAACAAACTCAAATAGGAAAGTGTCAGGGTCCTCTATGGTCAGGCCATGGAAATGACGTAGAGCAGAGGGGCTTATATTCTTCATCTTAGTGTCCCCATTGGTCTCCCTGATGGGGAAGGCACCCTCAATTCTCTCTCTATTTCCTCTGTCATTTTGGTTTTCAGCCATTGGTTCAGTAGGAATCGGTTCTTCGTCTTCTTCTTCACCTGTAGGTTCTTCAAATGTGTAAGGTTTCTCACCTAAAGGTTCTTCCAGTTCACAGTCACCGAAGAAGAGAGAAGGTTGATTGTTAGATATAGTGGGGGTATCTGGCAAGAATTTCCCTAAATTGCAAAAATGAAATTGCTTATTTGAATGAAAACTACTGATAGAAAAAAAATTACTTGCTGAATTGAAATTGTACATGCAAAATTGAAATGAAAGTAGATAATGACAAATGAAAGAAAGGAAGCTACTAGATTACTTTTGCAGAAATAAACTAATGCAAGAAAATTGAGGATAAGAAGTAGAAGAAAAGAAAGTTGGAGACTAGAAATAGAAGAAAGGAGTAATCACATTCTACTTTGACACCCCCCCAACAATGGTTCCAAATAGTGATAAGCCTAGCTATTGCAACATGAATGCTGCAACTCCTAGGGCTACCAGCTTTACTTATGAACCTGGGGTTCGTTCAAATGTGGAGGTGACAATGTTATATGCACAAGTAAAAGTGAAGGTCCTCCCTATTGTCATTGTTCATCTTGCAAGAGACCCCAAGTGTTCCAAGCCAGACTTCTATAGGGTTAGAAGAAGCTTGATTCTTTGATGGAAGAAGAGAAAATCTATTCTAAGAGAGAGCTACTCTACTGTAGTAGTGAAGAAAACAACGTGTAATGCTAACTTACACTGTAACCTAATTAACCATTTAAACAACTATGCTAAGAAGAATTTCTAAATCAACACTAATCTAATGCTGCTATCTAAGTTGCAAAAGGAAAGAGAATCAACCCTAAGAATGTGTAAGGAAGGAAACTAAACTAATCTGGTGGTAGCGTTTAACTAATACGCAGAACAAAGTTGGGGAAGGAGTCAAGCAAAAGAGCAGTTGTAGGACGAAATCAGTGAAAGGGGGATGTAATGAAAGATGAGCGGCAGAGATCTTATCGCAGGAGATTACATAGAAAAATGAATGAACATGATTAACGAACAGGATGAGCGGCGAAGATCTTATCATAGGCGGTTTAGTGAATAGATGAATGAACAAGGTTAACGAACAAAATGAACGATGAAGATATTATTGTGGGCAGTTTAATGAATAGATGAACGGACAGGGTTACCGAATAGGATGAACAACGAAGATCTTATCACGAGCAATAGAGTGAATAGATGAACGAACAAGGTTATCGAATAGGATGAATGATAGATATCTTATTGTGGAGAGTTAATTTAATCGATGGATGGATAGGATTAATCGGAAGATGAGCGGTGGAGATAAAAATGTGGGGAATGATGGAGTGGGTTTCGTAGGCAGTAAGCAATTTCTCATGCACCCTCAAAGCTGTAAGTTGTATTTCTAAAATTCATGCGATTAGCCTAAGTGAGTGACACGTAGCATGAGAAAACCACTTTTTTTGTGTGCTCTTGGGTGGATAATGGTTGTAAAATAATCCTTGCAAGATTGTACGATAGCCGTTGGATCAAGCTAAATAGATCGATAATCGAGATTGGAGCGCATAAAGTACTGAGGTGACGTGATAGTCATTGGATCAAGAGACAAATTGACGGTGGAGATTGGAGTGCATAAAGTAGGTGGAAGACATCACACGTGATGGCTGTTGGATAAACTAATGAACCAGACAATGATTGGTGAGGTTTGTTATGGATCAGATAGTAAGGGAATTATGCATGAAGAAAGTGCTGAAGGATATTTCAATGAAAACAATAGAAACTGGTGAGGGTGAGAGTGGACTGAGAGTGATTGGAAAAAGATGACAGTGAAATGAAACAAGTAACTGCATCAAAACAACAAACTCCAAAGCTCATGCAAGAACTAGAAACCTGTGCTTTTGGGGTTTGCTGAAGGGTCTCTTCCTCAAGTCATGGTCCCAGAGGGAGGAGGTGAGGCCGAGACACCTATGTATAACCTTATGGTGATATTCTTCTCCTAGCTACTCTGCTAATTGAAAGAAGGCACAAATATAAGTAAACCAAAGCACAATCGATCTACTCTACACTACTGTAATGGGAATGCAACTACTTAAGCAAATGAGCAGTTAAACCATAACTCTATGCTATAATATTGTAATGAAAATGCAACTACTTAAGAAAATGAACAATTTAAACCATGAATCATCTACTCTATACTAGTGTAGTGGAAATGCAGCTACTTAAGTAAATGAATAATTAAACCATGAATCATATACACTATATTGTTGTAATGGAAATTCAGCTACTTGAGGAAATGAGCAGAAATCCAAGAATCTATGATAGCATACATGTATAATAAATAGGAGATTTGGCTACTAGGGTTGGGCCCTAACCCAAGAGCTTCAGACCTCTGAGTTAACTCAGTGTTGGCTCAAAACAAAACTCATTCTTATTATCAAAACCAGGGATTACATAACAAACTATCACAAGTCTTGCAACTCAGAAATAAAGCCGATTTTTACAATAAAAATATAAATCCTACTGAGGTCCTAAGCCTCTCTACTTACATATTTGAAGTCTCCAACGAATTCCTTCAAATTAGGAAGGCTCGGCTCCCAACTCAAGATAAACTGGTTTTTGTTACTTTCACTTGCTCGGTTGCCTTCTAGTCCTCATGATTTGGCTATTTTCACTCCGAGCTTATGGATGAATATTCGAATGGAGGGGAAGTAAATGAGGAGGATTTACCTCCTATAATTCCTCTCCCATTTTCCATTCAAGTTTTTACTAATGTCTTTGCCACAGTTCCTTGATTTTATCCTTTATTCCTTGATTTTTCCTTTCTTTTATCCTTTATTCCTGCATTAAATGCGCATTAGACCACAAAGAAAATTATCCAACTCTAACTCATCTCATAAACAAAATATGATCAAAAGTATGCAATAAGTTGTGATAATAGTTGGTTTGACTAAGCTAGGAGGTGAATTAAGGCCCATATAATCACCCAATGATGAGGCTCATCACCTATAGGATGACAACTCCAAAACTTTGTGAGTTGCAGATGTAGTTAAAAGAGCTCTTAGACTTGGGATTTATCAGACCTAGTATTTCACCTAGGGGTGCGCCAGTGATTTTTGTCAAGAAGAAGGATGGTTCCTTACAGCTATGCATAGATTATAGGGACTGGAATAGAGCCACAATAAAGAATAGGTACTTGATCAAATGAAGGGAGCAACCGTCTTCTCAAACATCGATCTATGATTTGGATGCCACCAATTGAGGATTAAGGAAGAGGACATCTCAAAAACTACATTTCAAACTCAGTTTGGGCACTATGAGTTCGTAGTTGTTGCATTTGGTTTGACCAATGCATCGACAGTATTCATGAGCCTCATGAGTGGTGTGTTCAAGAAGTATTTGGACCAAATTGTGCAAGTCTTTCTAGATGACATTCTTGTGTATTCCAAGAATGAAAAGCAGCATGAAAAACACCTAAGGGATGTATTGACTTGCTTAAGGGGAAATCAATTGTCTGGAAAATTGTCAAAATGTTATTTCGTTCAGAAGAAAGTTCATTACCTTGGGCACATCATTTCAGGAGAAGGGATTTCAGTTGACTCGGAAAAGGTGAAGGCCATAATGGATTGGCTAGTACTGAAAAATGCTCATAGGTACATAGTTTTATGGGGCTAGCAGGGTATTATTACAGGTTTGTGGAAGGCTTTTCGAGGATTGAAAAACCCATCACCACATTACAGCAAAATGGGGTCAGGTATGAATGGGCATATGAATGCGACACTGCATTCACAAAACTAAAGAGGTTGCTAACTAGTGCACCGATCCTTCAAGTACCAGACATGGAAAAATACTTCACTGTCTGCACTGATGCTTCAAAGCAGGGATTGGGTGCAGTATTGATGCAGGAAGGAATATTAATAGCTTACACATCTAGAAAATTGAAGAAACATGAAGAGTTGTATGCTACCCATGACTTCGAATTAGTAGCAGTGATTTTAGCTTTGAAACTATGGAGACACTACCTTGTTGGGAGAAGATTTGAGTTAAGAATAGATTATCAAAGCCTGAAGAATCTCTTCACTCAAAGGCCTTTGAATGCTAGACAAAGGCGGTGGAGTGAATTCATGAGTGAGTATGATTTTGAGATCTCATACATCAAGGGAAAGGAGAATGTGGTGGCTAATGCACTAAGAAAGAGACCACAAACCTTCTCCCTAGTAGCCTTAAAGGTAAATTTGAGGGAACGTGTGTTGGAGAAACTCTTTGAAGATAGTTGGTATCTATAGCTATAAGAGGATGGTTGTGAAAAATTCATGCAAAATGTCTCTCCAAACTCTCTTTATGAGCCAAAGAGGTGGCCTCCTCCTTAGGCAATGGCGTTGGTGGTTCTCCATATGAGACTGAACAGTCGTTCAAGCATGAAATAAAGGAGTTGATGTTATAAACATTTTTGGGCACTTCAAACCCAATCATAAATGTCCATAAACTAAGGTCTCATAAGTCCCTAAAAGTGTTGCTTCACTGCCTAAAGGAACAAGGTCAGCTGATTACATCATCTCCCAGAAGTTCTCCACTAAAAAATACTCAGAAATGGTCAAAACTGGACCATACTGAAAACCCAGTGTAGAGGGTGCAATACATATCACCTTCCCAGTGTACAGGGTGCGATGGATACTGTATGACTTCTCTGTAGAGTGCGATGGTCGGGAATGGACAAATGGCAGGGACAAATTCCGAGGTGGAAGATCATGGAATCTTCGAGAAGCTTCCCCTCTGACACTTACCTCTCTGTTTTCGACCAGGGATGAGTAAGAGATCATCATTCTCCAAGTGGAATCAGGAACTATTAGAGAGAGGACACTAATCAAGACCCGAGAAGATAACTCACCTCCCTACAATCATCTATATATGGATCCCTCATCACAGAGATCCAGGGGCTGGAATTTTGTATCTTATAGAGAAGCGTTGTTGGTTTTCTGGAGAAACTTCATAGTGTTGGGTGATCTAAGCTTTAATTGAGGTGAAGAAGGGCTTTCTTGCTGGAGGATGATGCTGGGTCAGAACATATGGTTGCAATCCTCTTGCTACTTTTGATCTTAATAAATCTATTCAAGTTTTCCTCCATATTCTTGTATGTTTACTTATATATGCATTTGTATGGTTAACACATATCTGATCCTGTGTTATTTATGAATATAGATCTTTGTTCTTCGATAGTAGTATGTTGCTGTGATTCCACAGGTGCTCTTTGAAGTTGGGCAGATGAAGAAGAAGTGGCAAAGCTCTATCAAGAAGGAGAGGAATGAAACAAGGAAATCAAGCGCAAGACTAAGGTTGGTCTCATTTTTTCCACTCTAATACATTTTCATAAAGGAAAGCGAAAGTAGACTTTACCTTTTTGTTTCTAAGATAACTACCAGTCTTAATGGGAATAACAGCATTTGAGTGGACACTATTCCTGGTAACAAAATGGCGACTCAACTGGGGAGCAACTAGATTGTTTGTTAGCCTATCTTTATTTGTTTTATAAACGTACAGACGGAGCCTGAAGCCAAGCCAGCTAGCCTTCGAACTGCATTTGTTATACAAATACAAAGTAGATCAATGTTGGTCCAGTCTATCTCTGGGTTTTTTTTATGAATTAAACAATTGATTTGCAAACAGTCTAATTGCCCTAAGTGGTGGCTCTAGTAACCTCCTTAGATCAACCCATGTGATTTACATATACTGAACATCACTTACTCGGCCTAAATCCATGAACTGAATTTCAAATTGTCATTAAAAACTCATTTAAAGTCTCGCATTGGTACCATCGCACCCTGCCTTCAAGGCAGTCTATATGCATCACACTTCTCGAGTGCAGTAGGTGTGTTGCATACTGAATTCACTGTGTGACAGGTGTGATGGTCAAGGAAGGTTAACTTTACCTTCAGACTTTGGTTTTTTCCTCACTGTTTGCAGTCCTATTCAGGAGTTTTGCTGTTTGTGGTTAGTGTATCTCTATGAAAACCCCCTTCTCTTACATTATTCCACCTCCATAGTGCAAAGGACTGTAAGTGTTTTTATGTATTGTGTGCCATTTTCAATTCTCTTTTGCAAAGAAGTAGCATAGTCGAACTATCATTTCTTGATCTGAAAGTGTCGTAGCTATCATTTTCAGTTTTAGAAGACAATCCCATTGTTCTTGATAGTTGATTATACAGTTACTATTGTATATGATTTGAATTAGTATTTTTTAAAGTGTCGAAAAGCAATTTTCATTTCGAAATCGCAAAGTGTCTCTCTTACCTTCACTTCATTTTAAAAAGAAATTTGTTGAGTATTGTCGCTTTGAAAATAATTTAGATTTGCACTTTTCTTTCTTATCATCATTCATACATTAAGAAGGCTAAAAACAAATACATGCATGTGCATTTGCATTTAGATTGCTTGGTTTGATTTAGGATGGTGCATTTATCATGTGCTATGTGCTCTTTGTTGAAAGATTCTTAACTTTCTTTCCTTAGTAGCTAGGATTTTCATTGCCAAAAGAAGATTAAACGTTTGTTTATCATCTTAGTCTACATTTTAGGAATTGTATACACATCACACGGTGAACTTGAAAAGAAATTTTTTAAGAAAGATCAACTTAACATAAATTTAATGAATCTAGCAACGCTTTGGAACCTAACGCACAACATCTAGAGGTATAGGCTAGAGATGTATTCCGACGTCATAAAACCTGGTAACTGTTTTTTTCATTGTTGGTTGGGTGATTCCTCCACTCTGAGATGGCAAGTGCTAGTACGGACTTGTGCTCCCACATACCATCGAGTATATTTTGGGAGACCACAATAGGCTGCATCCTTTATCCTTAGGAAGCCATGTCTACTGCCCTATCGATCACAATGCACTAAACATAGTATTCGGGAAGATTGACTGCAGTACCGTAACAAGTATTCTGCAGTTTTGCGATTGGTTTGGTAATCCCCTCTGCCTAGATCTCTAGAGAAGTCTATTTTTCTCCTTTTCAGACTCCTTAAAAGAAAAGGTCCTCTGAGCACTTGTCACTTCAGGCTCAATAAAAATTGAAGGCGACTAGAGTCATCTTTTGTTTTTTCTTGACTCTTTAAAATTGAAAAAACAAGTTGTGTCAAAGCGTCTAAAATTTATTTTAATCGGAATAACATCACAAATTCCCTCGTTGGTCTTTAGGTTGAGAAAATGGAGTCTACCAACCAACGATTTCCCCTTGGAGGAAATCTTAGTCCCTTCTCCTCTTGGGGAGATGTTGGTGCACCCCATATGGCCACATTGTCACTTCTAGGGTTGACGATTGGTTTGCCTGTCTGGCTCTTCTCTACCCCTATCGTTTAGAATCCCATAATTCCTGAAAAGTCAAGCCAACAACTAGACGATACTAAAGCTTCCCACCAACCTTCTACTTCATTTGATTCTCCCTCTCCTAACTAAAAATCAAGTAACTGAGAAGAAGAAGAAGAAGAAAGAGAAAAAGGAACCAAAATCGAAAGGGGGAAACCAAGCATCATGTAACGAAAATCCTCACACCGCACCGTCTAAACCTAAATCTCCTTGTGTCATTTGCAATGGAGACCACTATCACCGAGATTGTCCCTGCATCCCATGGGGACTGGTCTCCTCGTTTGCACAATCCTGTGTCGTCAACCTCTGATGATCATGTTGAATGCACACCATCAACCAAGGAAAGTGAAGCACCTGGACAGAAAAGGAATCCCAGATTTCCTTGTAAATTGTGTGAAGGCAATCACGCCATCCACCATTGTCCCTTCCTTGACGAAGCTAAAAGAGTTTTCGATGACCATCCTGCTTCACCGCTACGACTCCCTCCTAGATATAAAAAACTCTTGCCAAGTCCACCACTGGTTGAAAATCTGGCTGGCCCGTCATTGTGGTCGACCGAAGCATCTATAATTGAAAATGAACCCTCTAAATCCATACCAGATGAAATTCAAAAGGTCGAGGCGGCAGTTGACCTGGTCTTGCCTTCAGAGTGTTCATCTTCGAATGATACCGTCAATGAAGAGAAAGATAACGACACCATTCAAATTCTTTTCGTAAACATGGATTCCAATGAACTTGGGGGCAGTCCAACCATTCCTTTATCGTAAGAAGGAAGTTCATCACAGTCATACATGACCATCTATTCGGTCCCACCTCCAAGCAACCTAGTCGTTTCCTTCGACTGGAATCTACTAGGCAGACCCCGTTTACCAGCTAGCGTACCATTCAGAATCATTGTACAATATTACAGAATGGTCATGGATGGTACCATCATTGATGAAGGGGCTTCTGTGAGTATCCTTTCCTCAACTGCTTGGAAAGCCCTTGGTTCGCCATCGCATTTTCCTGAAATGAGAAATCTGACAGGCTTCGACAAAGGAACCAGTCGACCATTAGGGATCCTTCCAAATGTGCGCATTACTTTGAGAAGGAAAACCATTCACATGAATGTGATGGTAGTTAAAGGACCCTTGGATTATAATCTACTCCTTGGACACGACTATATTTATTGCATGGGAGCCATCGTCTCCTCACTCTTTATAGTAATGTGTTTTCTGCATGAAGGCAGAATGGTCAAGCTCGTAGACCAAATGTCATTCCCCAGTTCACACATTGCAAATTGTCAAATGCCATCCCTAAATGGTCTTTTCACGCAAGGAATGTCTCATCGATCTCCAGTCTATCCACCTGATGAGAGTGAGTGATTCAGGAGGATGTGACTAAAGCCCAGGGGACATGCACGCTAGTCTATTTCGGCAGGAAAACCTTGGGTATATAGTAGGTTTCCGTGGAGGATATATGACTAGTCTGACACACCCATCATCACATGAAAATGGGATTAGGCTGGAATAAGATACCTTCGTTAAAGTTATGTGAGTGGAGTAACTCTATGCCACTCCCCTTTGTCTATTTCAGTAGACATCGCCAAGGAAGCATTCTGTCTACTACGTGGATGGAACTTTCATGGTAACCTGGGAAGTTTTTGCTATACCTGGGGGCATGCAAACCTTTCCACATGCAAGCGAAGAGCGACCATTTATTTTTTAAATTTGTAGGACCTCTAACCCTTTAAACCCGTAAGGCTGGTCGTTTCCTAGCTTGCATAAAGAAAGTATCTGAGGCAAAGCTTCAAAAGGTGCAATCCCCTTCAAAATGGCATCTTGAATGAGACATCCTTATTTTATGACTGGCGAGCAGTGTTACCGCAGGGTTCAAGCTCGTTAAAAAATAAACCCGCCACGAGCAGTTTTAGCGCATAGTTCAAGCTCATTAAAAAATAAACATAAGTCATGAGCAAATGTTTCCCCCAGATTTTAAGCTCCTTAAGAAATGAACCGGTAAATAACCATTGTGAATGCCTTATCACCCGCTTTTGATCCTGGGTCATGTTCTCATCATCACCTCCACTCTGTTTTTAGCCGATCATTCACCTCCATATGATTGTTTACCCTTTCGAGGAACATCTTCGAAGAGTGATTCTATTAGCCATCCTTGTGACACTTCCATGATTGGAAAATTCTAAAGCTTTCCTGGAATCAGCTGCTACCCGAATTCATCACTCGTTCCTCGAAAATGAGTCTCCTTTAAGCTCTTTTCAACTAACTCATAAAATATGAAAAGATTGCCGAGCGATTAGCCTCTCCGGCTCATTAAAGTCATCGGAAGTGTTATCCCTCCTCTATATTTTAATCTTTTTGGACCTGACGGATTATTACACAAAAAGATCGAGCTCCTGTCTTGTTCGGCTCGTTAAAACTATCGAAAATTCATCCCCTTCGTATTATTTTACGCTTTTTCGGACTTGATGGATTATATTACAAAAGAGAATCTTCGGAGTCTCCTTTCTATCCCTTTCAAACTCTCTAAAATTGAAAAGGACTGAGTTATCTTTGTTGTTAAACTTGTTAAAACCGAATAGCGACAAACTCATCCAAATGGATGAGAATGAGTTTCATTGTCACTAGGCTCGCTGAAATATAGCAACAGGTTCGCCTGAAGGATGGATTATAGAACAAGCATATGTTATCCTCCTCAATCTTGACAAAAATAAACAGGTACTGGTCAGCAATGACTGGCAAAAATTGGGAAGAAAACTTGAATAAACTTTATTTGTAGCAAGTCGCTCTTGAACATTACACTTTCCTTCTGCATCCAAGCTGGGTTGGGTTGTTCCATTCACTCGTTATCACCATTGGTCTGTCACACCATCCATCTTTGGGGTTAACACTACCAATCCATCGTTAGTGTCATCGATATGTTCAAGATAAGTCATTTAGACAATTTTCCTGTGTCTCACCCACTGCAATACATTCATGTTCCATTCCTTCATGATCGCCACCCTGAACCCTGTATCGTCAGATTGTTCTCACCTCCAAAATCATTTGCTTCATTTCGTGTCATTGATGTGGGATTCATTAAGGCCCTCTTGCAACGAATCACTTCTAGTCGACATCAGCTCATTATCCAAAAAGTTAACTTAGGAACAACCCTTTTAGTACTTTGAAGCTTGCATGCCTGAATGGCAAGTTTCTCACTTCCAGCGGCAGGTTTACATTAATGGCCTTCGACCGAGAGATTTTGTGTGGTGTTTGATGCCAATTCGTTTTTCACACCACGTGAATTGTACTGTAATGCCTTGAGGGTCATTGTCACTATTGGTGATTCGTCTCGTGCCTGTTAACAGCTTACATCATTGGCTGGTAATCAGGCGATGTCTTTCTATGTTCGACTCCAGAACATTTTTCAGATGGATCGACTTGTACTCCGAGTGAAGATTGAACGAGTTTTGAAGACCCCAGATCTAGTTTCATCCATCTGGGCTGCGATATATTCATGAATATAAAGACATCAAATGTACATCATTGTCGAACAGATGATCATCCAAATCAAAGGATGATGAGTCCGAATCATCAGTCTGCCACACAGACGATTGTCTGTCCTATGTACATGAAAATGAATTTATAAATCTGAGAATGGGAATGCTCGCATCAGCTAGATCATGAAAAAATGTTTTCAAGATAATGTATTGTATTGTATCTTATTACAGGTCACCTCCTAGCTCAAAAGAACTTCGGATCCTCATGGTAAAGCATTTCACCCGACATCAAAATGATTAACGACCTCATGCTTTAGGGGGCAACTGTTATAGACATTTTTGGGCACTTCAACCCCAATCATAATTGTCCATAAACTAAGGGCTCCTAAGTCCCTAAATGAGTTGCTTCACTACCTAAAGGAACAAGGTCAGCTGATTACATCATCTCCCAGAAGTTCTCCACTAAAAACTGCTCAGAAATGGTCAAAACTGGACCATACGGAAAACCCATTGCAGAGGGTGCGATGCATATCACCTTCCCAGTGTACAGGGTACGATGCATACTGAATGGCCCCTATATAGGGTGCGATGGTCGGGAATGGACAAATGGTAGGGACAAATTCCGAGGTGGAAGATCATGGAATCTTCTAGAAGCTTCCCCTTTGACACTTGCCTCTCTATTTTCGACCAGGGATGAGTAAGAGATCATAATTCTCCAAGTGGAATCAGGAACTATCAAAGAGAGGACACTAGTAAAGACCCCAGAAGATGACGCACCTCCCTACAATCATCTATATATGGATCCCTCATCACAGAGATCCAGGCGCTGGAATTTTGTATCTTGTAGAGAAGTGTTGTTGGTTTTCCGAAGAAACTTCATAGTGTTGGGTGATCTAAGGTTTACCTGAGGTGAAGAAGGGATTTTTTACTGGAGGATGATGCTGGGTCAGAACATATGGTTTTAATCCTCTTGCTACTTTTGATCTTAATAAAGCTATTCAAGTTTTCCTCCATATTCGGATATGTTTACTTATATATGCATTTGTATGGTTAACACATATCTGATCCTATGTTATTTATGAATATAGATCTTTTTTCTTCGATAGTAGTATGTTGCTGTGATTCCACTGGTGCTCTTTGAAGCTGGGCAGACGAAGAAGAAGTAGCAAAGCTTTATCAGGAAGGAGAGGAATCAAACAATGAAATCAAGCGCAAGACTAAGGTTGGTCTCCTTTGTTCCACTCTTATCTATTTTCATAAAGGAAAGCGAAAGTAGACTTTACTTGTTTGTTTCTAGGATAGCTACCAGTCTTAGTGGCAATAGCAGCATCCGAGTGGACACTATTCCCGGTAACAGATGATCTCCAATATACGTCGGCAAATAATGTATGAGGCTGACTCTCATTTCTCCCTGGTAACGAGTCAGTTGGAAGGTATGAAAAAGATGTTGAAATTTTGCAAGTGGCAGTGGAGGTAATCATATCCAAGATCGAAAATCTTGATTACAATGTGGACAACTCTAAGGTCAAGGTGGAAATGGTAGGTGTTTCAGTGTTTAAAGAAATATTTGACCTCAGTAAAAGCGGTGAACAGGATATGGTGATTGGTATGGTAAGGGCTCTCCCTCTAGTGTTTCTTGATTAGCAGGAGATGCAAGAGAAGTAGGGGAAAAAATGAGTAGCTAAATCATTCTAATAGGAGGAAGAGGACAAGGAAGCTACAGAGGAACTCAACCAAAATAATGTGGAGGGAACCAGGTAGTTAATTTCATACTAATAGGTAGATTATGCTATGTAGGTATGTAAGTATTAATGGGATATTTTGGAGAAACTAAACGAAGAATGATGTATTAAATCTTGAAAAAATATTACTGCATACCTAGAGATACTATTCAAAGAAAATTTGGAGGACCTTGGAAATTTTGATGATTTTGAATGTAAGAGCACTAGCCATATTCCAGTTTGATTAATAGAAATGTATTCATTCCTTTAAAAAAAATAACATGTGAAAATGATGCATGTCCAAAAGTCAACATAAGTAAAAGTTATATATCATGTACACTTGCTATAAATAAAAATGATGATTTATATAAGACAAAATGTTATTAAAATTCAATTTGATACATCATGGCCAAATGCTATAAGTCAAAATGATACATGTCAAAAATATACAACTAAAAAATATTGTACAGGAGGTTGTGAAAATGATACATATGATAGTAACCATGAAAATCGACATCATAACAATATATCAAAAGCGATACATGATGTAGTCTATATGATCATGAATGTCACTTGTTGGTAATAGAAACTGGCTCATGATCATCATCACTGTTTTGATCATGATCATGATCATCTTTTGTATTGGCATCAACTTCATTGTCATATGTATTTATGTCATCATGAGCATCATTTTCCATCTCAGCATTAGACCCAATGTGATCTAGACCTATGTGATGATGATCATTTAGATATTTTGGAAGATCCTTGTTCTGCAAAAAAATAAAATTATTTAGAATGAAAAGTTATTATTTATTTCATGCAATAATTAATTTCTTTGTTATATATCTAATATTACAAAATATGAAATGAAACAATAATCAGATTATATCATATCAAAGTGGACATTCGATAATAAAATTGCAAATAAGTTTCAACTAATATGTTGTAACAACAAGCCATTTCATATTGCTTGTAAGAGCTTGAAAGTGAGCAGCCAAAGAGTTGTTTCTGTCACTAATCACTATGCCAACACTTGGTTGATCAAGAAAACAAAATGATAATCACAAACATAGGTAACAACAGATGCCATAACAACATGTCAATGTTAAATCTATTGAATATATTGTAACGATTGATGTTGCAACACACATTACTGTTGAAAATGTTGGAACTATTGTAAAAATTGATTCTATAGCAAATGCTAATATTGAACAAAAACAATGACCATTACAGTGGATGTTGTAACAATGAATATTGTAATAGTAGATGTTGTAACAATAGATGGGGTAGAGAGCCATTTCATATTGATTTTGAAAGCTTGAAGGTTGGTAGACAAAGAGGTTTTTCTGCCACCCAACACTACACCAAAAGTTCTAGGATCAAGAAAACAAATTGAGAAGCACAAACATAGGTAAAAATGGATTGAGAAGTAGATGATGTAGCAACGCATGTTGTAACAATAGATGCCATAACAACATGAGAATTTTAAATATGTTGAAAATGTTGTAGTAGCTGATGTTTTAACACCCATTATTATTGAAAATTATAAAACTCCTATAAAAGTTGATGCAATAACAACTTCTACTATTGAAATTACTGAAACAGTTACCATTACAATGAATGTTATAGCAATGGATGTTGTAACAATAGGTGCTATAACAATTGAGGGAGTAGAAATCCATTTCATGTTGCTTGTTAAAGCTTGAAAGTGGGAGGCCAAAGAGGTGTTTCCACCATCGACCACTACACCAACACTTGGGGGATAATGAAAACAAATTGAGAATACAAAACATAGGTAACAATGGATCGAGAAGTAGATGTTGTAAAAAAATGATGTGTAACATCACCTAACCCCTCATACCATTAGAGGAATGGGTAAAACATATTTATTTATTTTTTTCCTCTAAACTCTACTTGACTTCCCAACTCGTCATAAGGGCCTCATCCCGTTTGATCCCATAGATGTGACACAAAATCCTCGGGGGTAATGTTTTGGGTTTGTACCTTTGGGTTACATCATCACTTCTTCATCCAATTGAGTTAAAGGAAAAATCAGTCCGCACCAATGAAGAGTCTCCATGGCTAGGATTTGGATACATGCAGGGTTTTACCAATTTTTCATTATAAGTTTAACGTTTTCCTTCCTGCGCCACATCGATCTTGCAGTCAATATTTTCCATGGCTAGACTAAGGGATCTTGACCCTGCCTTAAGAAATCCATCAGAGATACATCTTTATGACCATCATAGGAGAAAGTCTCGTGTTGAAAATGCAACAAGAAAATCCTAATTTAATTTCATCCTTGAATTAATTTAGGAATTAAATTGTAATTCCACATCTCATGAAAAATTGTAATAGTTAACTAAGTTAATTTGACTTAGTTGGCTCAGTTAATTTGCATTGATGGTCTAACCTGAGTCATGTAGAGTGTATCCTACATTATAGTAGCCCTAGTTGAGTTTATTTTAGGTTGTAATTATTCAATTCAATCTAACTCATTTAAATTTAGTTAAACTAGTTCGAATTAATGGAGGAATTAGTGGGAGATCTAATAGTGGGGTGTAACTTGTAGTGATCAAATAGTAAACTAGAGATTCACTCATTATTAACTCATGCATGTGAGGTCAAATAAAGACCCAGTTCAGATTAGAGTTTAGGGATACTGTACTATCAATGGTATAATCATATGAATTTCATAGGTGGTGCATACAATCAGAGGAAGGCCTGTGAGGATTGCACAATTCATAATTGTTGAATTTCCCAATTAAATATGGGCTAATTCCCAAGGAAACCTCAGAAGGATATAATATCTTTGCAGGAAACAAAATTGGCTAAGTATTGGCTTGAGCTTGTCTCGGAAGAAGTGATATGGATAGAGATAGTGCAGAGGTTTCTCAGGCTTGAGAAAAGCATTGAAATCTTCTCATATTTTCTAATTAATGCAATATATAGATAGAAGGTGTTTTTAGCTATGCCTTTCCCCAGAAAAATCATTGTGTTATGTTTGATTGAAATTTTTCTCTTGTATGTATCATTATTTCATCGATCGTTCATTTTTTCCGCTAATGAGTAGAGTACATTCAATTCAATTTTTTTAGAATATTAAAATATGTAGTTTGAATCATTAAGGAATTTCTATATGGTACCAGAGATGAAATCACTATAGAAGAGGAGAAAACACATTTATCTTTTGCAGGATAAATTGAATTTACATTATCATACTTCAGAGATAGTAGAATGTTGTTCTAAGGATTGAAACTCAAATATGCCCTTGAGTTTAGTTCCAACTATATTTATTGGAAGTATAGGATGGAGGAACTGTTGTAAGACAATGAGCTTAAGGAATTCGTAGACAAATATATTCCTAAGCTAGCTGATGCTCAAGATATGGAAGTGGAGAAAATGTGTGGCAAAGGCATGAGGGGTTATCCTAGGAATTCAGAATCATAAAGTCTCGAACTGTCATAGTAACAAAACTCCATTTGCAATGTTGAAGGCCTTGACAAACTTGTTTTAAAATCGCACTGACCGCAAGAAGTTGGCACTGAGGAAAAGCTTATAGAAATCAATATGGATAAGGGTGACACAATACCAAAGTACTTGACCAAGTTCATCGAATGTCAGGATGAGATTGGAAGTCTGGGTGTTATAGTTGTTGAAGATGATCTGGTGATCCTATCAGTTTTAGGCCTTCTATAGAGATGGCACACCTACCAAGACTCAGTTAATGGGAGGCAGAAGCTACTAGAGTGGGAGAGATTGTGGTCAACCTTGTTACAAGAAGCGATTTGACGGAACAACAGAGATGGAAACTCGCCCAAGCACATTGATGAGGAGAATTGTGCCTTAGCTGAAGAGGTGAAGAAAGGGAAGGGGAATTCATCCCATTCCAAATCATATTCTAGTCAGAGTAAAAAAGAAGAAGGACATCCTAAAGATTAAGTGTTTTCATTGTCATGGACTGGGAAATTATGCCAAAAAGTATTCACACAAGAAGGCTGGTAAGAATCCCTAAGGAGGAGCAATAGTTGAAGCCCTTGCTTCACAATTTGAGTTGTAATTCACCCTCATCGCTCGCATGGTGACATCGATGATGGGTATTGTATGGTACCTATATAGTGTAGCCTCAAGAAATTGGAGGAAAAGGACCTCCAGATGCACATCAGATGGGATACGATGGAAGGTATAATCTGACTGACATCAGTACTATCAATTTTTAGAAGGGAGTCTAGTTCTCCTCTCACATCAAACAACGTCATGTATGTTCTATGTTTGAAGAAGAATTTGGTTTCAGCTACCATGTTGGAGGATCATGGCTATGATGTAATATTTAGAAAGGGAAATAATTTCCTTGATCACATAGCCTCAGTACAGGTGAATAGGATCAGGGTTTAAGCAAATAAAATCTACAAATTGATGTAGAATATTGCACTACATTGAGAACAAAAGAAGAGAAGGTGCAAATTCAAAACATCAGTGAGTTGTGGCATAGAGGATTGGGTCACTTGAACCACAGAGCTTTGAAGATCATGGAAAAATTTCCACAAGACTTCCGAGGGGTACACTACAGTAGACAGACAAATGAAAATGGTGTACATTGGGGAAGTACACCAAAGCTTCCTTTCATGATAAAAATAGTCGAGCACAAGCGATCCTTGATAGGGTTCACTCATATGTGTGTGGACCATTCTCGACAATATCCATGGCCAAGCATAGGTATTGTTATCACAAAACCCATCACTGATAGGTTGCTGATTAGGTACACCTTGAGTAACTATTTCAAACCAACTTTTGGTTGAGTCTTAGCCTCCTCAACCTGAGAGGGCTCTCTCATAAGATTAAAGATTTTGATAATGAACTAGATGGCTAACTCTATGAAACAAGTGAAGAAATATGAATGGTTGAACACAATCAGTAAACGTCCATTGGGCTTATGGAGTCAAGAGATGCTTTAGTATGACAATAATATTAGCTTTACATAGAAGTCAGGGCATCTAGAATTCAACATATGGAGACTACATCAAAAGCATAAAGGAAAACACAGTCGACAAATGTATGAAGGAAGTGAGAGCATAAGTAATGAATTCTAAGTAATCATTTTTTCATACCACTGTATGTAATGAGAAGAGGAGAACCATAAAATATTTTGAACATTGAATTCCTTCTGAATCCTGAGAAGCAAATCCAAATACTGTATTACTTTAAACGAAGTCTTACAACTAAGCACAATATAGGAGTTCTTTACAAAAAGTTCCAACCCTTGATACTTTGGATTTTCTCCCATGTATAGAGTTCATTCCATAACGTAGATTCATCCTCTAGGATGAGGAAAATTTGAATTCTACCTGACCTGACACCTATTGACACTTAAAACCAACTATTTAATATGACTGACTGTTAACTAACACTTTTAGAGACCTAAAACAATTAGGAGTGTAACTCCTCATTATGATTAAAACGAACTTGTATAGGAATTAAAAATTCCTTTTGACACCTATCGCTCCATTAATTCAAATTTTATGTTTCCCATAACCCTCCAGCTGGACTTTAATAACTTCTCCTTCATCTGTCCTAAAAACTAGTAGAGTGTTCATTGCTCTGTTCTTGCTGAAAAATAGGTGTTGGGACAGAGCTTGTATCTCCTCATCAAAACTGTATTGTGAAAAACTTAATGAGGCTTTTGTAGAAGGATCCGTGCTGAACAAAAACTGCTTTTGGTTTTTTGAAATAACTTTTTTACTACCCAGAAACGGTCTTTGAAAGACACATGTAAAACATGAGAAATATGTTTGTGAAAAACTGCACCTATAGCAGTTCCATAGCGCAAGTTTGGTCATCCATTTCTCCCAGATCATAATGGATTTGAAGAAAATGGAATAGGTTTTTGTATTTCAGTATGTTAGGAAGAAAATCCTCTTTCAGTTTTCAAAATTGAGTTCCCAACTGCTTAGGAACTCTTCTAGAAGTTGACTAGTAAAAATAAGGAGACAAAGTTCCTCCTTTTTAGAGTTTCATTCTTATGCTTGTCTTGGAATCCTTCTGCTGACGATGTTGTCTCTTTAATCACATGAAATGAATTAAATAAACCATAGAATCTGATCCTACACTTGCATTAAGACAAATAACTCCTTTAATTTTGCCTGAAGCATCATGAACAGTTCTAGCTACGAAATAATGACCATTTTCATAACATATAGCTTGGAGTTCAAGAATGTCTTTCCTGTCCTTGTTTTTTCCTTGCTTGATGTTTATACCTTGTAAGTAATCCTTTACAGCTACCCATATTCAAAAATATTTCCTTTTTCTTCTCAAAATTGGCCCACAAAATCGTTATATGCAGCTACAGCAGTTTCGTAGCGCGCTACGAAACTGTTGTGTATTAGGCATCACCTATGACAATTTCGTAGCGTGCTACGAAACTATTGTGTAATTTCAAAAAATATAGATTAAGGCCAAAATTTAAATTTTCTAAGCTTTATTTTCCTTGAAATAGCTTTTCCATTTGTTATGAAGCTGTTCAAAACGGGATACATAGGCACCATTCTTCAAGGTAAACTCCAAAAGGTAGTCTATCAAAATCTAGGACTTAACCTTACTTGTTATGTGATTTCTTTCATCTAAGGATGTCCTTCATGCTGGATTAGTTGTATCTTCAGATCTTCGATTTTCCTCTTCATAATTTTGATTCCAGCTCTCAGTTTTGCATTGACCCTTTTGATGTATCTTGCTTCTTTTATTACAGGGACTCTCCAGGTGTAGTATTGATCATGACTACTCATTAATTCATATCTTGGAACTTTCCCATCTTCTCAACTAGCTTTTACTCTTTTGAAATTTTTCTTTTCAATTGCATGTTTTTTTGCCCTTTCCTTGAGTTGGGCAATCTCAAGATTGGCAGACATCAATTTCTTTTTGACTTCCTCAAAGCTACATTCTTCTTCCTGAGTGCTAACTGTCTTGCTTGAGTTGAAATGGAGAACTACCTCGCTTGAGCCTTCAAAGAACTCTAATGTATGCTGACCCTGAGCTTGCCAAGTGCTTCTTATGCATGAAAGGAAAACGAAATGACCAAGGCCAATTCTTCCTTACCTTACCCTTTTTCTCTGAATTTTTTCAGTGATAACAGGTATTGTGTAATATTTGTTGATGATTTTTCTCGTAAGTGCTTGATTTTCTTCATGTTGAAGAAAGATCATACATTCGCTAAATTTTGTGAATTTAAAGCACATGTCGAGAAAGATACTGGTAGGAAAGTTAAATCTTTCAGAAGCGATAATGGTGGAGAATATGTTTCAAATGAATTCAAGAAGCTATGCGCATCAGAAGATATTCTACAGGAGTTAATAGCACCTCATAACCCACGACATAATGGGGTGGCTAAAAGGAATAACATACATATTTTGGGATTTTCACGAGTGATGTTACATGATCAAGGGCTACATTTTCACTTGTGGTATAAAGCATGCAACCCAGTTGTTTATTTGCAGAACAAAAAACCTCATCAAATTATCATGATGAGTACACTAGAAGAAGCTTTTTCAGGTAAGAAACCGGATGTGGCACACTTCAGTATCTTTGGTTCATCAATATACTTTCATGTTACCAAGGATGCACAGAAAATGCTAGAGCTAAAAACTAAGTTGAGGACATTTTTCGGGTACAATGATAAACCTCAAAACTATTGGGTGTACCTACAATGCAACAAGATCAAAATGGTTTGCAGATATGTGAAGTTTGATGAAGAGAAGGCCATGCGATGTTCCTTGTGAGGGACCTTTAGTTACATATAAATGAGGAGCTTTTAGCTCCAAAGGAGGAAACTTATTATGATGTGGAGTAGCCACATGCAGAGAAGAATAGAGTGGAGGCACCCACTCATGTAAAAACTTCCACAGATGGAAGGAAGTGCATCATAGAGGCTAACAAATTGCTACATGATGCTAAAGAGAATGTGGGAGAATCCACATCATAGTGTAGGCAGACGAGGTCACCATATTGCTACACTGGCTACATGGATTTGATGAGTGAGAGTGTAGATGTTGAGATATCTTCATTCGAAGAAGAAGTGTGAAAACTAGTATGGGTTGATGCTGTGGTTGAGGAGTATCACTCCATTATCATAAAAAGTGTTTGGGAAGTGGTCCCAAGACCAACAAATAAGTCAGTGGTGAGCTTGAGATGGCTTTACAAGGTAAAGCAAGTAGCAGATGGGAGTGTGGAGAAACACAAGGCCAGATTTGTGGCTAAAGGGTTCTCTTAGGTGGAGGGAATTGATTATGAGGAGACCTTTACTGCAATAGAACGATACTCTTCAATAAGATATATTGTAGCACTATGAGCGCAGATGAGATGGAAGATACATCAGATGGATGCGAAGACAACATTCCTTAACAATATCATTGAGGAAGAGGTGTATTTGAGAAACTTGAAGGATTTTATACATTCAATAGAGATTCAAATGTGTGTAGAGTTAAGCGAGAATTGTATAGACTAAAAAAAGAACCCTATGCTTATTACACAAGAATTTCCAACTAGTTCACTGGGTTGCACTTCACCAAAAGTGAAGCATGTGTGAAACTTTACCATATCGTGGTTGAAGTTAAATTGTTGATTACAGCATTATATGTCAGTGATTTGATTCTAATAGGGGATAAGAAGTTGATAAATCTTGCAAAGAGGATCTTGCAAGAGAATTCTATATGAAGAACCTGGGGCTCATGCATTTCTTTCTTGGTGTGGAATTATGGCAAGGATATGAGGAATTGTTTGTTTCTCAGGGAAATTATACCAACAAGATACTAAAGAAGTTACACATATAGAGTAGCAAACCCATGGAGACTCCTCTAGTAGGTGATTGGAGGAAGGAAGATGCTACATTAGGTGAAGTAGTGGAGGCTACTATTTATAGAAATCTTATGGGTTCAATTACATGTTTCGTGAACACACGAACAAACATGTGTTTTGCAATTAACCAACTTAGTCAATCTATGGTTAAGCCAATGAAAAATTATTGGAAGGTAGCTAAGCATGTGTTGAGATACCTCAAAGGCACCACTCAATTTGGTCTTTGGTATATATAGAGAGAGGGAGTGAAAATTCAAGGCTTCACAGATGTGATTGGGTAGGGAGTCTGTCCGACAGAAAGAGAAGATAAGGGGGAATCGTCAATATTGGGTCCGGAATAGTTTCTTGGTACATGAGGAAGTAGAGATCAATTACACTTAGCTCAGAACAAGAAGAGTACATGGATATTAGTTAGTCAACTTTTGAGGCTATATGGATGAGGAAGATGCTTATTGGGTTGTTTGGTCAACGGAAGGATCCTACAATGATTTACTATGACAATTAGAGTTTTCTTTTTCTAAATAGCACTAATTATATTAACGAAACAGTAAATTTACAGTGAGGCTCTAACCTCTGTGGTGCTAGAACAGAGTAATAACAAGTTTAGACATCCAAAAGACTGATTCAAGACTGCCCACTCAAGGGAAGCCAGTCTGAAAAATCGATGGAAAATGCTGCTTGCGCAGGGGTTACAACTCAAAATCTAAGAGAAATAGTTATGGTAAATTACCAAAATTGACGACATAACTTGAAAGAACATTAAAATAAACCCCTAAGAATAGGACCCGGGAATCAAAACTTGGCTACATTGACCCTCTAGGTGTTGTTTGGTGGAGGAGGCTCTTCCATGACTAGACACCTGTATTCATCTCAATCATCATCAACTACTTGCATGGTACTAGGAATGCCTTCACCATGCTTGGTGCTATCCTGGGCACCTTCATGTTTGCGAGAACCAGAGCTACTACTTGACGCCTTTTGTTTTCTGGTGGCCTGCTTCTCCTGAGCCACCTTCTATTTGCTGGTGTTCGGGTTCTCCTGAATAGTGGCAGGTTGCGCAGTGATAGGATGTTTTGCATTGGTGTGATTCTTTTCATTCTACAGGTGAGTCTCCTCTCTAAATTCCACAGAGACGGTGGCGATGATGGCAAGGTAGTTCATGGTGCAGTGGAAGCAGAATTGGGCCATTTGATGTCGATGGTGAGGGAACATAGAGAGGTTGAGCACCTGGGTTGCAGCATTGACACGCTGAGCTTCAATGAGTTGGACCCAACCTCTTCCACTATAGGTGGTGAGATATCTACCAGAGAATTGAGCTATGGACAGGGTGGAGGAATGGGAGGATGAAGGGGTTTTCGGCTCAAAGGGGAACAGAGAGGGGGGGAAAATGGTGCTACCTCAACTACTACCCCACCTACAATGCATTCGGTGGTGGAGTCACAGCATGGTCCTACAGGTGGGGTGGAGCTGACTAGTGTGGGCCAAAATGACGAAGGTGCTAACAGTGTGTGCAGAGGAAGAGGCAGGCTCAGCACGGGAATTCATAGGGCGATTCAGGCGAGAGACAGACACCAGAACCTTGGCTTCTATTTGTAGAGTGTAGAGAACATTTTGGGAAAAATGGATTCCATCCCCCAAATCTATACAACTCAGGAGTCGACAACGCCTCCCTGTTGTCGTGTGTGAGCTCAGCTCCATAGCATCAGGGAGATAGGAGAAATTCAGAGAGGCTGGGGTAGAGGTATGTAGGCTTGCTGAAGCCATGGACTTAAACTTGCAGAGGAGTCCTCGACCTGTACACCAGAGTAATGGCATCTGTAGGTTGACGGTGGCTTGCCATAAAGCATCTTGGGTGGGAACATGGGTGGCCATGTGGCTAAGCCACTTGCCGTCCCACTGTCTAATCCGCATTAACGTGTCTTTAACCACCCACATCCAGGGACTATGAAAATTAGAGTTGTATGAAAATCTCTAAGAATATATTTTCTCATTATCAGTCCAATCATATTGAAATACGATATCACCATATACGAGATTGTGTGCAGAGCAAAATCATGTTGTTGAAATAAATTCTTATAGAGGAATATGATGAAGATATTTTGAAAAATGCATTGTGAAGATGAAACTTTGAGCTTCACAAAGGTAGGATCGGGGTAGTAGATAATACCTTTCTTGTTGAGATGGAGTGTTGAAAATGAAACAAGAAAATCCTAGTTTAATTTTGTCATTGAATTAAATTGTAATTTCACATCTCATGACAACTTCTAATAGTTAACTAAGTTAATTTTTCTTAGTTGGTTCAGTTAATTTCAGTTTAGGGTCTAACTTGAGTCATGTAGAGTTTATCCTATTCTATATGAGCTATGGTTGACTTTATTTTGAGTTATAATTATTTATTCAGTCTAACTGAGTTAAACTCAATTAAACTAGCTCCAACTGATGGAGGAATTAGCGGGAGATCTAGTAGTAGGGTGTAACCTATAGTAGTGGGGTGTAACATGAAGTGGTTAACAAGTAAATTGAATATTCACTCATAATTAACTCATACATGTCAGATCAAAGAAAGACCCAATTGATATTGGAGTTCAGGGATAGTGTACTATCAATTGTATAATCATCTGAGCTATAGAGGTGGTGCATGCAATTAGAGGAAGGCTTATGAGGATTAAAAAACTCATAATTGTGGAATTTCCAAATTAAATATGGGCTAATTCCCAAGGAAAATACACAAGGAAATAACAACTTGGAAGGAAGAATAATTGGCTAATTATTGTCTTGAGCTTGTATGGGAAGTAGTGAGATAGATAGAGATAGTGCAGAGGTTTCTCAGAATGAGAGAATCATTGTAATCTTTTCATATTTTATGATTAATGCAATATAAAGATAACATGGGTATTTAGCTGTGGCTTTCCCCAAAAAAACATTGTGTTATGTGTGATTGAATTCTTTCTCATGTATTCTTCATGATTTCATTGATCATTTATTATTTCCATTGATGAGTAGAATAGATTTAAGTCAATTGTTTTATCAAGTTACAATTTTCAGTTTGAATCTTTAAGGAACTTCTACTTCTCGACCCAAAAATAATTTCTCTAAGCTAGTTATTTTAACCATGGCTCTATTTGGCAGATCCTACAAACCTTTGGACCAATGCCAGTACTCGGTGCCGATGTCAATGTCTTATCAAGGTGCCCTATGGTGCTACCCCCACTAACTTCAGCCTATCCAACTCCAAGGAGTTCATGGCCCTTATCCATTCCCCATTTTCACATAGAGAATCCCTCGCATGTTTTCATGGGTGTTGCTACAACCCTTACATACCAATGACTACGTGTGAGATTCTGCACAATATACACCTCGCCTACCACACACCAAAGTTTTTAGGCTTCAAAGAAGGCCTATAAGTAGCTCCATGGAGATATGTGAATAATTTCAGGGCTGAGATAGTACACCTTCATGCAAACATAATATATCAAGGCTACATATAATGCAAGGTTGGAAAATATTTCCTGAATGGGTTTTGGCTATTCTTACACTTAAAGGGAGCATAAGCCTTCCAACGTTCAGTGAATTCCTTTCCCATAGGTTCAAGGGCTTATAGCCCGGTGAAGGAACATCCATGTATATGTATAGACCCTACCAAGTGGGTGGTCTCTTATGTAATTTTTTTATGTTAATGAAAAGGATCTCTATGACCAAGGTTCCATGTTTTTATTCTAGACCCTTATGGATCCTTCCCCTTCCTATGGCGTTTCATGACATCTTTGTATTAATTACATATGAATCTTTGATTAGTA
Source organism: Pinus taeda (assembly GCA_000404065.3). Classification (NCBI taxonomy): domain Eukaryota; kingdom Viridiplantae; phylum Streptophyta; class Pinopsida; order Pinales; family Pinaceae; genus Pinus; species Pinus taeda. The sequence goes on along the minus strand of APFE030876293.1, from coordinate 84,342 downwards.
TGAATCAACATTTACCCCAAGACAAGATTGTAATTCAGGAATATGAAAGAAGTTAGTTTATTGTATACAAAATTACACATTCTTATACAAAGTATATGTTATCAACTGCGGTAATGAGCATTTAACACAACACTTCATTCCATTGCAAATGCATACACTAGTTCAACTTGTTTATCAACACTGTTCATTTCGAAGGTGTGACATATGTGTTTATGTATGCATTTATTTATCATATCTAGAGAACTGTCTCTGCATAGAGAGGCATCCACATGCTCATCACATTAACAATTTTGTTATAGTCCAAAAATAATCCAAACCATTTCAACCAAAAGAGCATCGTAAATTCATTAATATTTAAGAAACACAAATAGATACTTATCTTTAAAGTTTCATGGAAACTAATTGTGGGATAAGGACTCTCCACCCAACCATAGACAATTTTAGCCACACTTCCTCGTAGTTATCACGCTTGAGAAAGATTCCATATTTTGAGGGGGTTCTTTCTTAAAGGATTAGAACACCGACTACCAATGGAAATAGAGAATCCAGAGGGATTCTTCCTCAATCCCAATAGTTGACGTTTTTTCCTTATCATCATAGGGAGTCCAGAGGTTCTTGCCTCAACCCAAGTTTATACATAGTGATTCACGCCCTTCTAGGGAATCCAAGGTCCACTGTACCAATAATGCAGTAACCAAGGTCTTCAATCAAGTTTTCTTTTGATGCTACTATAGTATTAGCCTCTTCCAAAGCTGTCTAGGTCTCCATAGCTTGCTATCTCAACCCACAACCTCCAGGGGACCCAAGTCGTTACATGGCTCCATAGATTACATCCCCACCCAAAACCTCCAGGGACCCAAGTTGTTACAAGGCTTCAGGGACACTGTCTCAACCCATAGCCTCTAGATACCCAAGTTCTTACAGGGATCCAGGGATCTTATATCAACCCACATCCTCAAGGGAACCCCAAACTATTACAAGGCTTCATAGACTATCATCTCAACCCATACTCTCCAGGGAAATTGAGAGCTAATCCCCTTCTCTTCTCTCCTATTATGCGTTGCTTGTTGATTGAACTAGATTTCTCTATTTTTCTATTACTCAAATTGTCTGTCCTATCTCCTTTAGTATGAATTCGATTACCATGCCTTGCATTCTATTCCTAGCTCACATTTACTGCTTTATTGTTACTTTCTTGCACTATGCAATTCACCTCTTGTTTTCTAGTCCCTTTTCCTTGTGAAGGATCCCAAGTGAATGGGTATGTGTACCTTCCTTGTATTTCATTCAATTTTAAGAATTAGTTCATTAATTCATTCACTATCTATATTTTAATGGATGTCCCTAACATTTCATATTTTCTCCACAAGAAAACGTCAACCTCCTAAGCAAGCAATCCTACTCCCCAACTCTGGAATTTGTGTCACTTTGACTTAGTCCCTTTTTTTGAACAATTTTAATGGGATGTTGTAATAGAAAATGTTGTAACAAAAAACTTCCATATCAAATATGAATGTCAAACCCATTGAAAATGTTGTAACAAGTGATGTTGTAGCACCCATTACTGTTGAAAATGATGAAATTGTTGTAAAAGTTGATGCTATCACAACTGCTACTATGGAAACTATTGAAATAGTCACCATTATAGTGATACTATAATAACATATTATATAACAATAGATGCCATAAAAATTGTCAATGTTAAATATGATGAAAATGTTGTAACAATTGATGTTGTAAGACCCATTCAGACTACTTCAAGCTAGTAGTATCACAACTTTTCAACAATTTGAAGAAGTATTTCTTAAAATATAGTGTTGTAGCTATTTTATAATCCATATACATACATACATACATACATACATGCATACATACATACATACATACATACATACATACATACATACATATATATATATAGATACACGCAGAAAAAGGGAAAAGGGAGATAGAAGGACTCTTTATCCAAGCTTTTGTACAATTTTTTGTGATATATACACTACATTTCCAGATTCAAGTGAAGGAATGGTCAATGTTTCATTTGAATGTTGAGGAGATAGATATAGTAAAGGTGTTGAAGATGAAATGGTTATAGAGAATGAGATTAGAGTCAACTCCAGGTGGAGCAGAAGGATCAATAAGAATGGAGTGAAATTGCAATTGGTAGCAATGACTCTCTCATTATAAGAATTGGTGAAAGAGAGCTTCCCGTTGTCTATATGAATTCTTGGAGAAATGGTTCCTTTTGAAGCTCACATGTAGAATATATAGGAAATAGAGGGATTGTTCCATACTAGGCATAGGCTTAAAGGTCAAACCTACTCAACAAATTCTGGGATAACGAAACTACTTCCCTTTAGTCTAAGAATGAAGGCAAGGAAGGTCACTTAGAGGTAACCTAGGGATGTCTTAAAAGGCTGCTACAAGTTTGCACTACAAGTTGATTGTTCAATGCAATATTTACAAGGTAAACACTTTCCATATGGATGATTGTTGCAAATTATTTGTGCTTTCCTAACAATTTGAGATATTTAAGGTAGAGTTTTCTAGGGCTAGTAATTAGGGATCAAAGTCAAAATCAAGATAATCCATTAATCTATGAATTGGCATCAGTCACTTCATAGAGTGGGCATGATGAACCTCTATTCACTGGTGAACCTATGTATTTTAGATTTTATAACAAATTTCAACTAAATAAATTGAAATTCCTTATGAAATAACCTCCTATTGATGAATTATAATATTGGAATCCATTTGGAATTAGGCTTTAAACCTAATGCAAACATAGTCGATTATGTCCTTTGTTGATCAAGAGCATTGATCCCAACAAAGGTTTCTTTTGGTCAATTGTATATGAGTAAAGATCCATTTTAACAATGGACCTAGCAAGAGTAGAGAGGGATCAAATCTCTTCAGGTGAAAACTTCTTTTAGAGTAAAAATACCGAATAAAATGTTTGCATGTAGAAAAAATTGATCCACAAAGAGAGAGAGAGACAGAGAGAGAGAGAGAGAGGGTCCACTTGTAATTTTTCATTGTTTATGTTACATTTCGAATGTATAAAATGAATCAGATTTACTTGGGCATAAAATAGTGAGATTGTTTAAAATGCTTTAATTATTATTGTTATTATTATTTTCAATTGCTTTATATAATGTATATATTGTTATTTTTTAACTTTGTAACTACTTAATTACTCTATAAAGTTGATATAAGATTATGTTGGTCCACATAAACATTGAAATATTTTATTTATGGTTGAGAGTGAGAGTGAAATATTTTTACTTCTCCTTAGTATTGACATTGAGAGTGAGATTATTGATGTTTTATTATACTTCTAATTAAACAAATCAAACACATATATTTATTTTTGTTTTTTAATTATATATTTTATTTATGTTTGAGAGTGAGCGAAATATTTTTACCTCTTCTCCATAATATGGACACAAAGAGTGAGAATATTGGAATTGGGCTTGAGGAATTTCCAAATTCTAAATTATGAGTGACCAATATTTGATAATCTCAGAATATTCTTTGTCTAATACATTATCTAATGGATAATATAGAAAGAATATGAACTATTTTTTAGTTTCTTTCGTCTCATCCTATGTTTTGTTTATTAAAAATTAATTCATGAAACTCTCATATTTTATTTTATTGAAAAACTATTTATCAAACATTGGTTTAACACTTCAGCGTATTTTTTAAACATTTTATCTTAGGTTTTATGTTTATATTACTTTAATATTAACAATATTTAATGAATAATATTAATATTCTTAATGACGTTAACGTTTTTAATATAAATAATATTGATATAATATTAAAAATAATATTTTAGATTTTGTTGGTTGCCTCACTTTAGAAATTATACAACATAACCTTCAACATATATCAATTCACATTTACTAGTACTTTTAATTCTCATTCCTCATTTTTTTTTATTACTATATTGAACATTTTTTTGTTAAATAGTTTTGTTTTAATTTTAAAAGGGACACATGTCAATTCCAAGTTCAACATTGACATACCTACACATCTCTCTCATATTTGATCATACAATGACCATATCGGCTCAACAAGTTGAAGGTTGCACATTAGTTATGTGAATTACAACAATGCATCATTGATATGATCCTTTAACTTGCTTGGACTAGCAAAGGATCCTTGAACTTGACTTGACAAAATCCTGGTTTTGTAAACGAATTGCATTGACCACTTATTAATGAATTGCATTGGAAATAATCATTGAGTTTTAGATACATCATTGTTTTCTTTTATATTTATATTCACAATGATCCATGTTGATGAGATAATCAAACCATGGGCCTCCTTTTTATGGATCATATGTTATCAAATCAACTGAATTTTTAGCTTTGAAGGAGATGTAGCACCTTAAGGAGAAAAATGAAGGGGCAGAAATCCATTTCAACTTGCTTGTCAAATCTTGAGAGTGGGCAACCAAAGAGGTGTTTCTTCCACCCAGCACTACACCAACACTTGAGGGATCAAGAAAACAAATTGAGAATCACAAACATAGGTAATAATGGATTGAGAAGCAGATGTTGTAACAACAAGCAATTTCATGTTGCTTGTTAGAGCTTGAAAGTGGGTATCAAAAGAGGTGTTTCTACCACCAAATACTACACCACCACTTAGGGGATGAAGGAAAAAAATTGAGAAAAACAAACATAGTTAACAATGGATTGAAAAGTAGATGTTGTAAAAATGGATGTTGTAACAAGATATGCCATAACAATATGTCAATGTTAAATATGTTGAAAATGTTGTAGAAACTAATTCTATAACACCCATTACCATTGAAAATGTTGAGACTATTGTAAATGTTGATGCTATAACAAATTCTACTATAGAAACTACTAAAGCAATGACCATTACAATAGATGTTTCAATAACATATTTTGTAATAAAATATGATGTAATAATTGAGGGGGTAGAAAGCCATTTCATCTTCCTTGTCAAAGCTTGAAAGTGGACATCCAAAGAGGTCTTCTTGCATGTAACAATGAATGTTGTGAGAGAAGATATTGTAACAATTGAGGGGTTAGAAATCTGCTTCATCTCCCTTATCAAATCTTGAAAGTGGGATGCCAAAGAGGTATTTCCACCACCCAACACCAGACCAATACTTGACGTGTTGTAACGTTTTCTTGTTACATTCAAAATATCAAAATTTTGGTAAAAATTAAAAGAAAATTGTTTTTATTTCACTTTGTAATAGTTTGCACACAAATATATAATTCCACAATATATTATTTTGTTTTATTTTAACAAATAAAATTTCAAAGCACCACACATTGACTATCCTACATTTTTTATTAGCAGTGATTGACAATTTGGTGATTGACAACTCTTGTTCTAATACACGACCACCTCGCTTGCTCTACCTTTAATGAAAGGGGGTGGTGAAAAATGTTTCTTTGGAAAAATAGCTTTTGTAACGTTGCAATGAAATATTAATTTTGCACCCCCTACCCTCTCACTCATTACCACTTACAACCTACCCCCCCGTGCAAAAAATAACTCCCGATTTTTGGTAATATATATCTCCCGCCACCATTCTATTAATCGTTTTCCATTTAATACTAAATATTTATCTCCATTTAATTATGAATATGCCCCTTTTCCAAACGTTCACTCCAATGAATTCTCACTCCTATTCATAATTTAATCGCTCCCACCTTTGTTTGTCCCCTCTCACCTTTCCTTTAGTCACAAGTCATAGGGAATGAAAGTGAACAATTATAGAAATCCCTCAACGACAACTCAAAAATATAGTGTGTGGTACCTTTTATAGGTAATTTTTCACCTTGCTACAAGTTGATAACTCAAAATAAGTTCAAGTAAAGGAAAAGAGTCTCAATTTCAGTCTGGAACCATCCCAAAAATTGATGAATTTTTCTTAGTCAATAGTAAAATCAAAATAGAAGATACAAACTCAGAGTTTGACCTATATGAATTGCATAATTTAGCATCCTAAAGGTTTCAACATAATAGCAACGATTTTTCTCTATGGGACTAATTTTTACCCCAGTTCATATTTCCTCAAACTCATCCTTTTCCGGAATTTGTACTATGGTGTGCATATAGGTACTTACGCAGTGAGAAAATAATAATTTCTCAAAATGGTGAATCCCTTCTCTCTGTAACTTCTAAGTCTATTTTAAAATCCTTATGCATCTCTTCTCCTAGTGCTTTGCACCCATTCTCTAGCGAAATTCTCTTGGAAATATATCAAACTTAAATTTAGAAAAAGAGAGTAGCTATTTGTGAATTATTCATGCCTGAAGGGACTGGTATTCACACTCACTATCTACCTTACCCTTCATCAACGTTTCCATATTTTCAAGATAAATCATATCCATTTTATATTGTATTTTATATCATTAGAGTGATGAGAAAGTGGATGAAGTAGTTCTATATTTGCTGCCAAATTTTTGTCTAGATAAGAAACCATAAAACTTATTCAGTTTCAACTAGTTTTTATCTGAGGCCATTCATGACCGGTTTCTTAAATTTGGAGTTGAAAAATATTTTAAATATTAATCATTCCTAGTGTATTTGTTTTTGTATTATTATTCAAACATATTCCCAATATAATTTCAAAATCATGACCTTCAAGGGAATCAATGGTATGTTATTCATTCTATGTCCTTGGTCAGAAGGAATTCTGAGGAATTTTATTTCATTGATTTTGTAAGCAAATTTCTTCACATATGCTACAATCTATTGATTAGTGATAGTGCTACTAGAATTTTCCCTGAAATAAAAAGGATCATGTAGCTTAGTGAACAAACAAGGCTTTGTGATTGGTATTTATACCAACATTTTACATAAATTATATTGTATGGCAGTGAACTTCCAACCTATCAGTTGCTAGTTTTTTGCCTATTCATATTTTAAAACTTGAATTCATCATACAAAGCCTCAGTGTAGATCAAGTGCATTTTTTACTTAGAAGGAAACAAACCTTGTTTAAATTGAAGGAACATGTACGACCATTTATAGAGAAGAAGAGGCTAGAAGGAAAATAGGTGGAACAACTATTAGCACAAATCAAGTTTCAATTAGGGGTTACTTCTCCATATGAAGCCATTGTGAAAATATCATCCATCAGCATTTAGTAGAAATCCCCACCTTATTTTCATGTGTCCAAACATGAGATAGAGAAGTTTACTAATAAGGACACTTGGGAGGAAAACACTTTGTAGGAAGTGATAAAAGCACACATTGTGGAGCAATTAGTAGGAGAGAAAATTTTGGTTAAACCTCCAATGAAATAAAAATAAATTAAGAGGACGAATCAAAGATTATTAGATTAAAAAATGGAACAGTTCAGAGTATACAAGAGAAAGAAGACAAAAAATATGGAGAGAGTGGTATCAGAAACAATCTCATCTCACATTTCTTCACCAACTACTAGTGTTGTTTCAGGTGAGCTTGTTTTCAAAATGAAAGAATTGGATCCATGAACAGAACAATATTCTTTTTCTTCTTCTTCTAATGAAAATAATTTTTTTCATTTTTTGGAAATATGAAAAAGAATGAGGTTTTTAAGGCATTAACTTATACTAAGTTCTAGAAGAAAGCATCTTCCACTAAAAACAAGTTGTTTTCAACTCTTGATACTGAAAATGATGAATTTAAGTTAGAATTTCTTGAACCGAAAGTTTCTTCTCCTAGAGTTGTTGGAGAGTATAAGGCTTTTGTTTTATCTTTCAATATTAAACAAATCCATCCTATAGGCCAGAATGATCTACATAGACAAACTAGTGAGATGATGTAATCCGTTCTCACTAGTTCTTATTGAAATGTATCAAAATTCCAAATTTTTTTGAATAATACTATTGCAAAAATTAAAATGGAAAATACTTGTTTTCTGTTGAAGGATGCTAGGATGAAATCATTGGAAGAAATTGTAATTAAATATGGTTTGGATCCCAAAAATGTTGATGCAACTCAAGAGATTTTTAGAAAGAAAAATGAAGATATTCAATCACTTAGAAGATAGTTGGAGCTACCCACGACAAAGCATCACCAAACACAAGAAATTGGGGAATTAGAGAAGGATATGGAAACTCTATTATCCTATCTAATTAAACATAACCTACAGAATCAACAAAATGAAAGAAAGGTTGGAAGAGTCTTAAAAGAGAAGGCCCAAACTGACAATATAGTAATTCCATGAAATAGAAACAAGTTCCACAAAAGATACCACTACAAAAATTATTTTAGAGGAATTATCCTCTCTTAAAATAAAGGATGTTGATATTGGCATATTGAAAGAAAAATTAAACAGATTTGAGATGAACAAAAATTAATCAAACAATGCCTTAGTCAAGGAAATAATGAAAAATGCAAATTTACAAAAGAAATTAGAAGAGTATTTGAGTAGTTCTAACAATATTAAATGTTTATGACATGCTGAAGAACAAATTTGGATAGAAATTATGTCATTTATGTCTTATATTTGGTAGCATATGGAGATTGTTGTAGAACAATAGGAGTTGATTGAAAGAGCCAAAGAAGCTATTAATGACATCAAATACAATTGGGAAATAAACATGGACAAGCAATTCAGATAATAAACACTCTAAATACAAGGCCAAGAGAAGAACTTGAATAACTAGGAATTGTAGACTGAACAAAATCACTTATTTAGACTAGATAAGTTCTCATTAAGAAAAATCTAATGTTGAAGACAAAGCAAAAGTTAGAAAATTTTCAAGTGAAAATTAATATATTCTACATAAAATTTTCTATTATGCACGAGAGAGGTCTTCCATATTTTAAGAATTCATATGGTAATATGGTAACAAAAAAACAATATGAAAGAATGTTAAACAAAGAGGCAGGGTCAAGACATATTTTGTTGAAACCAAGGGAGAGATTAATAGGGATAATATACTTAAAACATTATTTGATGACCTTTTCATATGCTACAAAATCAAGCACTTGTTCATAGTAAAACCTTCTTTTGAGAATATTACTGATGCTAATGAACTGTACATAAAGATGATGGATCTTAGTTACCCAACAAATGAATAATGGGAGTATATGATCAAATTTGTTCAATAAATTCATCTTATTAATGAAACATATGAGCAAAACATTACAGCTATTAAGAATTTCGAGTAATAAGAAGAATGTAGTTTCAAATACATTAAACCTGAATGTAGAAACCAAACACAGTTGTAGACATTTTTGGAGCAGTTTCTTGAGTAATTTTCAATTTTTAGTTAAAACTCAGTGTTGCAAACATCTCAATAACATCTTGATTTTATCTCAAAATCATAATTTATTGGCTTAGACGATGTTTGTCTATTTTTACTCATATTTTGATGGTATCTTTTTTTCTGCAATGTTTGCCAATTTTTACAGATATTTTCCCATTTTTTATGATTTGTTGGTTTTTCGAACCCTTGACGATTCTCTCCCAATGTCGATGTTCACAACATTGGTTAAACGTTGTTTAAACATTATCCAAATATTTGGATAAACAATACTTTAAATGTAAATCTTTTAAGAAATAGGATATTTTATAAAGAACTCTATATATACTTTATTTTTGAATAAGAAAGGGTTGAGAACTAGAGAATTTTTTTGTAATATTGTTGTAATTCTTTCAATTTGTAAGTAATCAAAGGATTTTGGTTTTAGTTCATGACAAAAATTGTGTACTTGTGAGTTCTTATTGTAATTTTATAGTATGTTTTCGTGTATATTTGAGAATAGCATTGGACATTGGAAAGGGCTAGATTGAGTATCAATCTCCCTGACATCCCTTTGAAAAGTTATGTTCACAACCGAGTTAGAATTTGAACAATCTATTTAATATACTACCCATAAATTTTTAGATTATTGCTTCTATGTTGTACTTCGATATATTTGTGTTTACTATAAAGGTTCATCTATACATCTCTGATATTGTTACATGATTAAATATTCAGGGAGAATTTTTAGCCTTCTAAATTCCTCTAAATTCCTCTTTCAATTCCTCTCATTTCCTCACAATGATATTTTCGATCAATTCTTTAGCTGAGGGTTGTCTACAAAGATACAACATGGGGGATCAAGAAAACAAATTGAGAAGCACAAACATAGGTAACACCAAATTGAGAAGCGTATTTTGTAACAAAAAATGTTGTAATAGAATATGTTGTAACAATAGATTCCATAACAACATGACAATGTTAAATCTCATGAAAATGCTATAAGAACTTCTACTATTGAAACTATTGAAACAATGGCCATTACAACAGATGTTACAACAATAGATGTTGTAACAACAAATGTTGTAATAATTGAGGGGGTAGAAAATCATTTCATCTTTCTTTTCAAAGCTTGAAAGTCGTTAGCTAAAGAGGTTTTTCTAACACTCAATACTACATGATCACTTGGGGTATCAATAAAACAAATTCAAAAGAAAAAACATAGGTAACAATGGATTGAGAAGAAAATGTTGTAATAGTGGACAACATATATAAAAACATGTGCCATAACAACATGACAATGTTAAATCTATTGAAAATGTTGTAACAATTGATGTGATAACACTCATTACTATTGAAAATACTAAAATTATTGTAAAAGTTAATGTTATAACAACTGCTACTATTGAAACTACTGAAACAGTGACCATTACAATGGGTGTTGTAACAACAGATGTTGTAACAATTCAGGGGGTAGAATTTCATTGCATCTTACTTATCAAATCTTTAAAGTGGGTAGCCAAAGAGGTGTTTCTCCCACCGAACACTACAAAAACACTTGGGGAATCAAAAAAACAAATATAGAAGAACGAGCATAGCTAACAATGGATTGAGAAGCAAATGTTGTAACAATAGATGTTGTAATAGTATATTCGATAACAAGAGATGCCATAACAACTTGTCAATTTAAAATGTTGTAACAAATAATGTTGTAACACTCATTACTGTTGAAAATGTTGAAAATGATGTAAAGGTTGACGCTATAACAACTCCTACTATCGATCAGGAGCTTAAAAATTGTCAGAAATTCAAACTTCTGAGAATGGTGTGTAACTTGAATGACTGCGTAGATCTCATTGTCCTCATTTCAACACAACATGTTTCATGAAAAACCAATATCATATGCTCAAGATATTGTGTTCTGATCGTTTTGGCAAACATGCGAATTTTAAAAAAAAGGACAGCGGAGTTGGTAGTCCGTACTACTGATATGGTGCTGAATGGGAAGGTGAGATGGCAGGTTGACCGAATCAGAGCATTCTCTAGTGAATTAGGTGGCACAAAGTGGCACCTTGATAATGTTCAAAGTGGCTAGTATTGTGTGGTTCACATGTTTTTGTGGTGGCCAACCACGGGCTAACACGCGGCCCAACTAGATGCCACCACATGGTAGCAGATTAAGCCATCAAAATGGTTGTATAGACTGGGAGGAGGCAGAAGGAGTTAAACACGTGACCTCCCCATGCTAACACAAAGGCTCTACCAACACGCCATGACTGCAGTTCTTAACATCTAATAGGGGCACATGTTATTTAAAACTTGTCGCCATCAAGTTTTAACGTTAACCCACTTAACTGCCCCATGTGAACGTGGCCACATGTAACCACCAACAGTCATGTAACTACCAAAGTTTGACCACCACGGAAAACCACTAGCCCATGTTGTTATATAACTGTTAGCATGTGAATGGTTCCACCGATAGCCGCCAACATTATATTTAACCGCCACCGCCTGACCGCGATTCAAACCACGAAATGTGACCACAATATTAAAATTTAATTTAACTGCTAGTAGGTTTTAGTAAGCCAGTTATTGGTTCCACAAATATGCCTGAAAATGAGGGAACTTGTTGCTCCGATAGAGGAATTTCGAGAAAATTTGTGGTTTTGTTACCGAATTTTGTGCAATTTGTAGAGCGAATAGTGGGGAAACTAGGAAGGGTCATAAATTCTCCAGTTTTTGAACAAATTCGATACAAAAGGAGGCCAGGTTTCCATTTTTGGATATTCAAGACTCATTGGAGTAGGTTTCAGAATCAAAGGAGCAGTTCTAGATATGATTTTTGTAGGTTGAAGTCTATGGGTGCCTTGGTCAACTAGAGTGTTGAATCTGTTTATGCAGGAGTTTGATGATGGAGATGACATTGCAGGGGTTTTCCAACCTCCAAGTGCTTTTTACATCATCTATTACATCAGTGCTATAGTTTTTATTTCTCTTTTCTCTGAAATTTTGGAGGAGAGACTTTTTTATGCACTTCAAGTGGATTGTGCTCCTGTTGGTGCTCTTTGAAGTTAAAGGATGGGGTCTTGGTGCATGATGCCATTTTTTGCTAAAAGTTTACATGTTTGGCTATAGGCTAACATGTATATGGAGGGATAAATCTTACAGAAGTTTGTTTCTTTGAAGGAGAAACTAACCATTCCATTTCTCACCACTTTATGTACTCTTGTTTTTCTAAATATTGAGCATAATGAGAAGGGGTCATGCCCTTAGAGTTGATCCAAGGAGATGTAGCCCAGGAGGGGTGAACTCCTTTAAAAATGGTTGGTGTATTACTAATTGATGCATGCTTCCACTCAGTCTTTTGAATTCATTTTTAAAGTTTTTCATGAAATGCACATAAGAAAACACACATAAAAACTCATGTTTTTACTTGCTATTTTGGAGTACAAACCTGAAGCACATTTTTATATTCTGATGAGGATCTTAGCATAGCAAAATAATATTCCACATTCTAGATCAAGTTGGTATTAAAGCACTAGTTTTCTTTGTGCAATGAGGAATTGATTGTTGTTTGCAAGTGAATGCGTTTTGAAGCTTAAGTGAGGAGAAGGTTTTGGAAATGAGAGCAAGATTATTACAATCTCTACCACCAATTCTACCTTAAGTTGCAAAAGAAGCTTCAAGAAAAGCATGTCCCAAGGAGGAGAGACTACAAGAATGTCATAGGATGTGAAGGCTTTTAGGAAGGCTTTCTTAGACATGGTAGAAATGGTGAATGTCCTCTATGAAGAGAGGAATACCAAATTGCAAGGTGAAAGCTCTAGACCTCCAAGACGAGATTGCTCTATAAAGGAAGAATGTAACAAGAATGGTGATAAACCACCATCTTCTCCACAATATTCATGTTTTTTGAAAACTCTTATGCAATATGCTAGTGTAGAAAGTCCATCTAAGAAGGAAGATGGAAAATTTGATACCTTTTGTCCACATGATATGGAGGATGAGGTTCCATGAGTACCCAAATTGAAGGAGCTGAAGGAAGAGAGCCAAAGAGTCCAAGAGGACACATCCAAAATCAAAAGAGAGTTTGTAAATATCTTTATATCTCAATGAACAGATGAGGAAGATGGTAAGAATTTACATGCTTCTTCATTACATGAAATTGTTGATGTAACATAATTTCCAACCTTTGAAAAACATAGTAAAGGCATTGGTTCCAAGCTCTTGACCAAGATGGGTTACAAGGGAGGAGGGTTTGGAGTGAACCATCAAGGCATTAAAAATCTAATTGATGCAAAGGAGAGGCCTAAATATCAAGGCTTAGGATATGTTGCAAAAGAATAATGGGCTTCTAGCAATAACTCATGGGTATCGTGTTCCTTTTGCCATAAGAGAGGACATGAGGAGCCAAGATGTTGGGATTTGCATCCAGAATTGGTACCCGCTTGGTTCCTCATGTATAAGGACTACCTGAACTGCCAAACATCTCTAAAGAGATATGAACTCATTGAAGAAGAAACAAAGCTAATTTCTTCTTTCCATGCAAGTTCCTCACACAAGAAGCGTAAGCCAAAGGACAAGAAAAAGAGGTATAAGCATCCTGTTAATTAAAATGATTTTCATAATGGAAAATAACGGACTAGTTTGAATAACGTGTTGAAGAATGTGTTTCCATTCACCTTTTTCCTTTCATATAACCATTGTGGAGATAAGTGCTATAAAACAAAGGCAATCATCAAAACGATATTTATGTATAATGGAATTTGAGACCGAAAAGAGAAAATATCATCCAAGGTTAAAGACATGTGAGCCAAGAGAATCTCAAAAGAAAATTTTCACTCAGTGTAATATAAGTGGGCATTGGCTCGAGAAGTGTTGGAAATTATTTGCACAACTTCATCTTGGCAAGGGAAAGAAGATTATGGAAGCACGAGAAGAGTAAGCGACAAAAGAAAAAGTGGCACAAGATGCGACCATCCCTAAGGTAGCTCAAGAAGGAGAAACAATTCAAATAGAGGGTTCATTTACCTGGTTGGGTAAGAAATGGGTGGGCTATTTGTCTAGCTGAAGTTTGTAAATCTTTGTTTTGGACTAGTTGCATACCCCCATAGTTGGGCGATTTGTAAAACTGATGTTTATAAACAAATCACTTATATTCAAGAATGTTTTATTTGGGCATTGATATGCTAGTTTGGTTTGTTGATAGTCAATTTGAATGGAGAATTTGGGAGTCAAGTTTATTCCATCTTGTAAAATGAATTTGTATTTGTAGTTTAAGAAAGCATTTTAAAATTGTTGTATGAGTAGTTGCAACACATTTAGTATATTACGCTTGTGTTAGGCACACAAGTTATATAACTATTCACTATGTGAAACTTGTTTGGTCCATTTGTCAAAGTATTTTAGGGATCTTATTCTTGATAAGGATTTTGCAGAAGATTGCCATGGGAATTCTTCTTGGGAAGGATTTTGCTGTGGTGGGCCATAGCAACATGGACGAGCTAAGAATAACATTGAAATTGAATTCTTTGGTCATGTTATATTTCAAGTTCAGCTTGAGAAAGAGCCAAGAAAATTACAAGTCAAGGCACGATAACCATCGTTTCGATTGAGTTCGGAAAAGTGAAGGAACTGTACATTCAAATGTTGAACAATTGAAAGTGAACTTTTGGGGACCGAAAGTTTCCAGTCGGTAAGAGTGATTAGGAGCTCAAAATTTCGCAAAAATTAAAAGTTGTCAGAATGGCGTGGAACCTAAATGATCACGTAGACCTCATTGTCCTTTTTCTAGCACAACTCATTTCGTAGAAAACTAATATCATGTTCCAAAGATATTGTGTTTACATCATTTTCCCAAACAGGAGAATTTAGAAAAAAGGACATCCCAGTTAGTAGTCCATATTGCTGATGTGGCACTTACTGGGCAAGTGAGATGGTAAGTTGACTTAGTCAAATCATTATCTGGAAAATTGGGTGCAACCAAATGACACCTTGTTACTGGTCCAAGTGGTAAGTATTGTGTGGTTCACGTGCTTCTGTGGTGGCCAACCACGGGTTGACACGTGGTCTAGTCATAGGCCACCACATGGTAGCCTAGGAGGCCACCAAAATGGTTGTATAGACTAGGTGAAGGCAGCAGTGGTCAAACGTGTGACCTCCCCATGCTAACACAAAGGCTCTACCAACGCTCCATGACCACAGTTCTTAACATCTAATTGTGGCACGCGTTATTTAAAGTTTTTTACCGTCAAGTCTACAGGTTGGGCGAACATAACTGCCCCATGTGAATGTGACCACATCTAACCACCAAAAATCTTGTAACCAGCAAGGTTTTCCCGCTAGAGAAAAATGTCATGTCATGTGGTTATATAACTGCCAGCATGTGAGTGATTCTGCTGATAGCTACGAGCAATATATTTAACCACCACCGTGTGACTGCCATTCAAAACACAAAATATGACCACAATGTTAACATTTAAATTAATGACTAGTAGGTTTTAGTGGGCTGGTTAACGGTTCTACAAATCTGCCCAAAATTTTTGGAATGTTTTGCTCCGATAGTGGAATTTCGGGTAAATTTGTGGGTTTGTTATCGGATTTTGTGCAATTTGTAGAGTGAATAGTGGAGAAACTAAGAGAGGTCATAACTTCTCTAATTTGCAACCCAATTGGGTGCAAAAAGAGGCTATGTAGCCATTTCTAGATATTTTGGACTCATTAGAGCAGGTTTTAGAATGAAAGGAGAGCTTATAGATAGGCTTTTTCTCAGGTTGAGATATATGGATGCCTTGATCAACCTGAGTGTTCAATTAGTTTATGGAGGAGTTTGAAGATGGACATGACCTTGCAGGGGTTTTCTAGCCTTCATGTGCTTTCTACAACAACTATTACATCAATGTTGTAGATTTTATTTATCTTTTCTCTAAACTTTTCGAAGAGATACTTGTTTATGTACTTCAAGTGGATGCTCTTTGAAGTTAGAGTATAGGGTCTTGGTGGAAGATCCCTTTGTTTGTTGAAATTTTACATGTTTGATTGTAGATTATCATGTATATGGTGTGATAACTCTTGTAGAAGTTTGTTTCTTTGAAGGAGAAACTAACTATTCCATGTCTCACCATCTTATTTACTCTTATTTTTCTAAACATTGAGCATAAGAGAAGGGGTCATGCCATTAGAGTTGATCCAAGGGGATGTAGCCCAGGAGGGGTAAAATCCTTTAACAATGGCTGGTGTATTACTAATTGATGCATGCTTCCATTCAATGCTTTCAATTCATGTTTAAATTTTTTCATGAAATTCACATAATAAAACACACATAAAAACTCATGTTTTTACTTGCTATTTTGGAGTATAAACCTCAAGCACATTTTTATATTCTTATAAGGATCTCAGCATTGAAGATTAATATCCCACATTCACATCAACTATTTAAACTATTGAAACAGTTACCATTATAATGGATGTTGTAACAATTGAGGGGACAGAAAGTCATTCCATGTTTCTTGTCAAAGCTTTAAAGTGGGTAGGCAACGAGGTGAGAAGCACAAACATAGGTAACAATGGATTGAGAGGAAAATGTTGCAATATATAATTTTGTAACAACATATGCTATAACAATAGATGCCATAACAGATGCTGTAACAACAGATATTGTAATGGAAAGCCATTTCATCTTTCTTGTTAAATCTTGAAAGTGGGAAGCTAATGAGCTATTTCTTAGTAACTTTCCATTTGTGTTATTCTTCTTTCGAAGCATGTGTAATAAATTTGTTGGCTTCTTTCATTTACAAATTTATCAATGTTGTGTGAATAGTTGAGATACCCGTGACTTTTATCTATGAAACCTTAATGAAGCAGTTTGTAGCCTCTGCAAATTATTTTCTTTCATTTCATGCTCTCTAGTATATATCTAATGCATAGGATTTTGTGTAGCCCTATGATTTAAACCTTGAATTTATTTATGTTCTTTTCTCTATACTAGAATGTCAGTTTCAAGCGATATAATCATAGATAAGTAGGCCAATTTAATTTATTCATTAATTTCTCAAAAAACTAGTTCATATTACATCTAAAGGTATATCGTCACTTGCCCAACTTGTTTTATTGCTTGAAGATTAATAAGGGTATAATAGAACTGGAGTAGTGAGAAAACCTATGTTGTAGTCTAGAATGTAGGATGAGTAATGTTGAAAAATCAACAAGTTGTGTGCTAACCATACCCCCCATAGGATTAGAAAGGAAATTGTCGTATAGAGTTTCAAGCCCTTTCTTTCAAACCAAACCTTCAAAGTTTAAATAGGCTCCATCACATGCTTACATCGTAAATTTTCCAATTATAATATCCATGTTCCTACATATCTACTTAATTTATTAAATATATATATCACTACATAATAAATGTTTTAGACCTCAATACACCCTTCATTCTACCATATGGAAAATAATTGCTAAAACAAGTTATAAGACTCAAGACCATCCTTGGTGCTATCAGTCATCTTCATTTCTTCTCTGGGGTTTATGTCACAAACTCTAGGTCTTCCTCTATTGCATCTCATAAGCACCAAAGAACTCTACAAAAAAATTATATAGATGGAATAATGAGTAGAGTGTAGACAAAAGCATTCTCTTCCCTCTATACAGAGTAGGTGAGGGAGTCCAACATTTGTAAAGAGGACTAATTATTGATGTAATTTAATTTAATGCAAAAGATAACGTCTCCATGAGAAGTTCTCTCTCTGCAAGGTATACACATCAAGGGACCAATACTCAGGTGGTGCACTCTCTAAGCATGGGTTGCAAGTGTCAAGTTCTATTCATCACAAGGCTTCCTTCTTTCTAAGAAAATCATCCCATGCTCCTCAACACATGTATCTTTGGTCCATAATCAATTCCATGTAATGTGCTCTCAACCCAAGCATCTGTAACCAATCCCATGTAATTTGTTTTGTTGTCTACGGGTTATGTACTACATGGTATTCCATCCCTCCTTAAGCCTAGCAGATTTGGCGAAGGACTTGATAACACCATGTTTGGATATTTATTTCTAAGGACTTGGTCATAATGAAAGGCTGGTCATTTATAAGGTTGATATGACTGATCAGAGCATCAAAGAAATGAAGATGCACATAAATAAGAAACTCCTCACAAGAAATTCAAATTGACATATTAAAATAACAATACCAGACTAAGTTATTGAAAGTCAACTATTGATACCTTATTCTCCATCTAGATAAAAAAATTAGACCACTTTTTGTCTTGTATGATATAGAATTCAAATTGTGATGGATAATGGCCATATTTTTTGTCATGTCAAAACATGGCAGATGGAGAAGTTAAATTAATTAATATCTAACCTTTTACCTTTTTGTACAAAATAATAAAAAATATATAATATTAGATATTAAATATTCTTACAAATTTGAATGCTAAGGATTCTAAACCTATTTTTCCACTGTGATGTGTGGCATGATATTTGGAGAGCCTAGTCTTTGAGGCATTGTCCTGAAACATACACTAGTTCAATTTAATTATGCACCAGTAAAATATAAACATAATTTAATGAATTTAAAATAATCTTATGACCAAATTTAAATACCTGTATGCTCTCCTCATCGAACTTCCTCTTTGCATCTACTCTATCATATGATTTCATGATATCTATCCATAGTTTCACGCTTACATAAATTAGCCTTGTTTTGGCCCTTACATCAGGAGGAATATTTTTTATCTTTTTTCATTTGGTTGCAACAGAATATCTTGCAATTTTGATTCATTAGCTTTTTTACTTTCTCTACCGACCAACCTGTCCCAAATTCAATGTGCATGTCATGGATGACTTCCTTTTGAAAGTGCATGGGTATATTCGATAATGTAATATGTAGATTCTCTTTCAAGCATTGAAGTTGTGATTCCTTCAACCTATGATTGAACACTGTGTCAGCATCTTTCATCCTGATTTCCTAAGAGACAACGTCATATTCTACCTTAGTTTTGTATGTACTAATGCAAGATGCATAAGTACCTGTACTAGTGGTGTAAGAAATATCGGTCCTAGGAGTCACTGGGACATTAGACACTTTTTTCCCTTGTTCCACATTCTTAGAGGTTTTTTTGATTTATTTTTTCCTATATATTTTTCTAAATCTAGGAGTTGATGGGGAATCAATTAATTCCTCTTGAGATAGTTTCTTCGGTTGGTCAATTTCAGTGCCTTTAGTATTGTCTTCGATGTATTTGGAAAGCATGGGTAATTCCATACCTTCTATTTTATTCAATTCTTTTACCCCCAGTATGGAATCCATTGCCTCTTTTAGTTTCTCACTGTCATGTCCCTATATATGCACAGTAAAAAAAATATTTTATAATTAGAAAGAAAAAAATAAACCATAATTTCTTCTTTTATAATTTTGAAACTAAAAACTAAAAAATACAATTCAAAAAAGAGATGGAAACATATTTGAATCTATAAATTAAGCATGAAATACCTCATTCTCCCAAGAATCAAATGCCTTTGCTCATTTCCCTCTATGGATGCTCGACACTGTTCGGCGTTCTAGGGTGATTTGTTTTCCTCCACATTGTGGAAAATACCTTCTCTTTGCTCTGTATATTTTGATAGCCTCCCTTTAATTATTTTAAATAGTAGTAGTGAAAAAATGGATGGACGGGGTCACATTTTCATCTCTAGTAAGCAGTGAATAAGATGGAGAAATTGATTTCATGACTGCTAGAGGCCAAATCACATCTATTTTTTTTTTTTGAAATCCACAAGAAGGGAGAAGATTTCCATCAATATCTCTTCCCACCATAAGCATAGATCTAATTGATTAGGTATTTTCTTTCATAGCTTCAATGCATTACTTCATTCGTGATCTGCTACAAATCCACATAGAACTTCAAAGACCCCATGATTTGCAATTTGTCAGTATGAGAATGGAAATATGGTGAATGTATTACATTGTTTTGGTTGAATATTCAAGGTACACAATAGGTTTTTCCATTGCATGCACCAATTATAGATTGGAGGGTTTTTCTTTTAAATTTTTCAGTTTGGTCTAATTTGTATCCATTGTCCTCTTTTCACTTTCCAATGTTGATGTAGGAGGCTTCCATGATATTTTCATTTTTTATAAGGTTTAATGGAATACCAATACTGGATGTGCAATGTACATAAGTACATGGGATACGCTGAAATTTTGTTTGATGTAATGCCCTATAAATGGTGTTTTGACCATGCAATGAAGGGTTTTTTATGTCATATTTTCCTATCCCACTAATGAATTTCGTGTGATTCTAAACTTCCTAATTTTATTTTATAGTCAATGATTTATAATGTAACAATCCACTAGTTATAGTCACATACACACATTTTCACCTTTAAAGGTTGTGTTGCTTCGTGATTATCTATAAATGTGACATAAACATTTTTGATCTCACCACTCACTCTTTACTCCTTCAGAGGTTGTATGGTGGCACTGAAAATATATCTCATCCACAAGTTAAATTATTCAAATGTTATATTATATATTGAGTTCATTTATAAGAATTAAAAATCAAAACTTGAAAATAGTATATTCTCTAACATATAGGGTCAAAGGAGATTTTTTGTTAATATACAACAATACATATATTTGGCAATTTAAAATTATAGATGAAGGGTTTAAATTAAGTTAAATGAAAATATGAAAAAAATGAAAAGTTGTCCATTGGTTTTCATAATCCTCATCTAATATTATAAGAGTTGTGTCATGTCACCATATTAGGAGTATAAATTAACAGAAAGGGTATATATTGAAAATACGGGAATTTTAGTTAGAAAGGTGCAATGAAAACTTGTTGAGATTAAATCAATTGTTCATTTAGACAATTGGATGGAGTGACAAAGAAATTCAAATATGCTATGTGAGTAATGTCATTGTTTTGTATTACAGGATCTAGAGGAGGCCATGGACAATGTTGGGTCCCTATAATACTAGTGATTACCCCATTACTATGGTAGTTGTACCCCTTATTAATATTGTTGTGCCCCTATTGCCCCAATTTTGTTATTATTGTGCCCCATAGAATCCCTCTATTGTTATTTTTGTGGCTTCATATTATTATTGTTAGGTCGGTTGGGTTATATTGCAACTCCTTAGACTCCTATACATAGAAAGGAGGTTTTCTCATTTGTATCATCCAAGAATTGTTCATTTATGTAATGTAAAGGAGGTTTCATAACATTTGGTATCAGAGCCAAGTTCTAGGGTTTCGCTGCTCCAAATAGGTCATCGTGACATTTTTGCTATAACTTGTTTTCTGTGACGTTTAGAAGTTGAAAAAAAACCCATTTGAGAAGACATCATGTTGTAGCTCGGGTGCAAGTTTCAGAGCTTTTCATGCTATATTTGCGAGATATGATCTGAGGAAGTTGGTCTTTTTGCAGACTCCTGAATTACATTCCAAACAGGTGACCTGGGGAAAATCGTCATAACTTTCTCTCTGAGCATCAAATTGAAATTTCGTCAAAAGGTATAGAAAGAGGACAGAATTCAGTTTCTTCTACATATTTTTCAGAGCCAGAGGTCCAAATAGTGACACGTGGCACTTCATACAAGTTTGCTGTTCTGAAAAGGTCTATAATCAGGTCACTGTGGGAAATGTGGCATAACTCTTCATTGAAGAATCCAATTGGGGTCAGACTGGTGGCATTGGAAAGAGGACACAGAGGGCTACCACAGGTTGAATTTTCAGAACTAGATGTTCTGAAAGTACAGAAATACATTAGAGGCTATATCGAGCTCCTACAAAGAAGAAAAAGGTGTGTAGATTTTTTTTAATTTTTGCTTAAGATTGGTTTGAAAATTTATTTTGAAGGAATTCAAAGGGCTAGTAGAGTGTTATTATCGGTAACTGATGCCCTAAGGAAAGAAAATGCTAACACCTAGTAAGGAACCTGAAATCTCTAGCATGACTCATGAAGAAGAGGAAGAAATGCTACATGATATATCAAAATT
>APFE030876293.1:0-55490 GCA_000404065.3 Pinus taeda | reverse complement strand
ATATAAAACGTGTCCCCCGTGTCTTGTTTCCAGGTCGTTGTGTTTTGTATTGAATACTCGTATTTACGTGTCCTCCGTGTCTCGTGTCCTCGTGTCATGTGACTTAGCTTAGACAATATTGATGTATTGTCTCCGTGGAGGGTGGAGTCTGAGGAGCCCCTCTTGGAGGAGTCACCTTCATGGTTAGAGCCAGTGGCAGATGATCCATTAGAGCAGGGGCAACAAGAGGAGGACTCGGAGTCAGAGGAGCAGTAGCACTCAGAGGAGGAGCAGGAGGAGGAGGAGGACATTGCGGGAGCATCAGCATCAACACCATCTGCTATAGATATAGGAGAGCATAGCCCCATACCTAACACTCATTATTTGACATTAGGTGCAGAGGCAGGGTCAGGGCCTCCTACTACTAGGGGCAGGCCTAGCAAACAGCCCATCATGTTTTCCCGTAAAAGGGGGAGAGGGCAGTGATTTCAGATAGATAGCTGCTAGTTTTATTTGTTATGCTACATATAACTCATGATGATGATCTTTTTTATATGTTTGATGTTATTGTATTGGTTCTCACATTTGATCCTTGAATGGACAATTATCAGGGATCAGCAGGATTTGGTATCGCCTTTGATGTATCATTTCTATTTGACATCATATATATCAGTGTTTTCTTCATATTTATGTGCCAATGTGTTTATTTCATGTTGTTATTGCTTTATATGTTTAAAAATCTTAAAAAAATGAATATAGTATGCATTTTTTATGCTTGCCGATATTTGCCGATATTTTCGTCGATATTGCCGATAAGATATTTTCTGGACCCTCGCCAATATTTTCCCGATACCGATATTGTCAACACTGATTTAAGGGTTTATTTAAGCATGGTTTGATGAGGATTGAACCCTCTTGTGTGAGTGTCCATGTACATTTGATGGTTTTTGATACATGCATCACTTCATTATGAGGTGGATCAACTATATATATGGAGTGCTCCACATGCGTACTCATTATAGGGTCATTTTGGTTGGACATAAGCCTTCAAGATTTTTGTCCTGGAAATATAAATGTAAATAAATAAATTAGGGGAAGGTGAAGCTGAAGAGACCCTTGGAATATAAAACGAAGGGCCACGTTACTATATATTGTTGATTGAATGTTAATGGAAAAATCAAGTTTGGGAGTTGCTCATCTTGGCTTGACATGGTATCGGAGTCAAGTTTTGGCATTTTGCCCACTCTTTGTAACTCATTTCTCTGCCAGTTCCTTTCCATCCGTGTTTGTTAGGTCATAGACCTACCTGTGCTCTCAATAACACCAGAAACACCACACTCATTTTGTTAGCATTTCATGACCTAGTTATCAACTTCTAGCACTATCACTTCCATCTCCCTCTATCTTGTTTGTGTACGTTCTCTTTCCTGTCCAAAATTATAATTCTTGCATGCTCATTTCCTTAGTTTCTTGTTATCGAAAACCCTACTCTCTAGCTGTACTTGCGCTCATAGCTTGTGCTAGCTCTTTTTGTGCGCCTTGCGCAACTCGTGAATCCCTATGCATGATGAGCATGCTGAATGCTCTTGGGCATGATAGTGACCCTCTTGGCATGAATGGTACAGAGGTTTGTGTCCTTGAAAAGGCCAATAATATATACCTTTGATGCTTCTTTGTAGGACCAACATGACAAAAGCATGAAATCTCAAATTTGTCTTAAACTCCTGTGCAATCTCTCTAACGAGACGTTGGAACGGTAGCTTCCTTATAAGAATTTCAATGATATTTTGGTATTTTTGAATCTCACAGAGTGCAATAGTACTCATACATGAATCTATGGGACTTCTTTACTCTACACATTGCAAGTACACATTTCTTGGCAGCATTGCAAACTGGTTCGTTGATACCTTCCCGCTAGTGGATTTATGGATAGTGCGCTTCGTTTGGTCCATCTTTTATCCTTTCTTTTGTATCGTTCTATTCGTCAACTTGAATTAAGAATATTAACAAACTGAAGTCTAGGATGATTGAAGAGTTGATCAATATTCAAATTGTTTGCAATGAGCATGATGTATGGTAATAAAAAGATATTGAGATCTCTTTGAGTGTATTTGCCTCCCAATGACCCAATGCAGGTCCAATGGTTTATAAAATTGACTTGCATAAAAGAATTGTTGTGTGTTTCATTCAATGTAAGCATGTGATTTCTCCTGATATAAGTGTTTGAGTTTCGATGTGTGATTTTGACTTGTGAGTCACATGCTTGTGTCAATTGTGTTTCAATCCAGTCTATAGGGGTTTATTGTTATGGTGACCTTTGTCAAGCTTAGATATTGTGAAGCATGGGTTCGCGAACCCATCCCAGATTCTTGTCCCCACAAAAAGGGTGCTGGAGTAGGGACTTCCGAGATGAACCCAAATGAACCCAAGAACTTGATACTTAGTAACTTTAGGCTGGGTTATTTTGTGTAAATAGGTTCATCGAACCGATAAAATGGGTGTGTGAACCCTGAAAACGAGTGCATGAGGGGTTCTTTAGTGGTGCAAGGCAAGGAGTTTTTTTTTAAATAAAATAAAAATAAAATTTAATGGTTATGAGTTATAAGTTTATAACCTATGGCTATAACCCAACTCAACGACCCCCAAATTTCATTTTCTCGGATGAAGGTGCAACACTGAGCAGTTTGTGGTGTTGGTGACAGGTTGGAGATACCCATATATTTGATACCCAAATCATATATCCATATGATATATCAGATCGAAGATATTCGTCCCCTGCCCAAGAGTAGCTTACAAATAAGTTTAAAACCTTAATGCATGTTGATTCCTTAATTAACCAATTCACTATAATGATATTTTTACAATTGAAGTTGGGTTTTAATTTTTAAAGATTGCCAGGTTAATGCGGCCAGATCACTATAGTGAATGTTCATGTCAAATTTGAAATTTCAAAGTGAATGTTATTGTTTAAGTCTTAAAATGCTTTAATTTACTTGTTGTAAGTTGGAAGATTTCAAAATTCATATAAATTCTAATTTATAAAATATATAATATATATAAATTATAATATACCCTCGACGATCCCATGTACCCTGTTTCAAAATGTGTTGCTTCCTTTGACTTAGATCTTCATCTTGTGGCTATGTCTCTTTTAAGATTGAGATCATAGCTATGCTTGTGACTGTATCTTGAAGTATGTCAAGATAGTGTGTGCTTTACTGAGGCCATAGATGAATTCTGGAGATATGTCAAAATAGAGTGTTTGTTCATAGATATATATACTGAAACCTTCACTGTATTTCCTTACTACACCGAGATCTTCATGTGACTGTTCACTATGTTGAAACTGTGATCATTAAGAGGCTTTAACCATAGGACTATTGTACTTATCGAAGTACTGAACCACTGCTCTTTGAACACTGTAATTTCCTCTGAGAATCCAAGTTCTGTGTGACTATAATTCCCCATAGTTTCAGATAGATCCGAGGTTATTGCTCCTCATTTGAAGTTATGATGCTAGTCCGGAGTTCTATACTCAATATGCCATCCGAGATCCTGTAGTAGGCTTCCGAAATCTCAGACATGTCCGAGATTCTTCTTATCTTTTGCAAATACCGCAACTGGGTATATATAGGTGTTATGTCTCCATTTTGAGCCGACTTGTCCAGGTGAGTCGTTGTGACTTTTATATGATCCAACATTACATTAATATACATATTTTGAGGTCGATGTGATGTTCTTCTTTGGAGGAGGGCTATTTGACACTAGGTTGACCCATATTGACCCATATTCATGCTCAAGAAGAGCTCTTTAACATGACTTTGATTCTTTGACTTTCCTAGACCTATGAATGAGCAAGAAACTCATTTGAATAATTTACAAAAATAATATTTTTTTTCTTGACAAGTACAAAGATCAAAATTACATTTACAAATATCGAACCTAGTTACACTTTTCTTCAACACTCCCTCTTAAGTAGGGAGGTATTTACAATGGTACTTGGTCATTCTCAATCTAAAGAATTTCTCATAAGAATAATCAGATTGGTAATCCCATCTGTGTAGCATCATATCGACTAGCATTGTCACAATGCAAGGCATTGACTAACAACTCCATCTCTCTATGAGACCATGAGCTACAATGTTGGCGAGACCAATCATTTATAGACACCTTCATCATTGTTTCTCAAGGTACATACCCACTTGGGTGTTCACTGAGTATGACGTTCTAGGGATATTCTTATCTTGGGTTCCTAACCCTGAAAGAATATTGGTCCTCTTTCCTATTCTTATCTTGAATGGCCTACACATCCTCAAAGAGTATCGGGTGCCAAATGATTACCGAACCCTCCATTCTTTTTTCCCAGTTGAAGACAAGAATGTTGTGTCTATCATGTGACCACATTTCCATTCATGGTTTTCACCTAGACTTACAACCATTAGTCCTGGTCTAGTGCATGGCACATGAAATAGAAAAATTCAATTGTCACTCCTTTGAAATCAGGGGTGATCTAATTCAAGCTCCCTCTTGATCAGGGACCTGTCAGAGCTTCCTCTTAGCTAGGGATTCTTCTATACATCAACAACTTCTTCTTTGTGGGTCCTTCAACTGCTTGATCAACTTCTCTCCTTGATTTCATGAAATTTAGTTGAGCTTCTTCTTTGTAGAGCAACAACCATCGATCACTTTCCTTCTTATTCTGTCATGTCATTCCTTGCTTCACGGAAAGTGGCCTTCTTGGTACATATATGGAGCCTTCTTCATATGGCTACTTCTTTTCTCTCTATGCTTCTTTCAAGAGTTTCCATCCACTGCATGAATTCTGGTTGTACTTGTAATTATAGGTCTTATTCTAGTAGCCCTGCATGAACTCATCTAGATATTATTCAAGAAATCAAAACATCATATTAAATTAAATCATACCTTATGAGATGGCTCTTCATCATGACATCTTTTTGTAGGTATCAACATCCTGCATACATATTGACATATCTCCCAAAGATATTCATTGTCAAGGGTCTTCATCTTTTTCAGACTTTCATTAGAGCCTTCATATCTTTCCGGGAGATTTCTTATTCAAATCTTCTTGATCTTTTGGATGTTGATTGCCTTCATCATGATTGCATATCTCACGATCTCTTCCTTCCTCACACATTCCATTCCCAACAGCTTTCAATCAAAGTTTCTTCATTGTTGTCAATCACCTCATACTTCATATGAGGACATATTATGTTGATTTCATCTGGTGTGACTTATGCTTCCCTGCATCCTCTCAGAGAAGGATATCCTTTTTCTCTTAATCATGCTTCTCAAGATAGAAGTAATGATCCATGTTACCTGCAACCATATGACATGTCATTATAATGTTAAACACAACCATACATACCTTATTTTACCTTCAGGTCATCGAGGCTTCTTCCAACAACTTCCTTGATTGAAGAGATCTTCAATCCCTTGATCTACTTCATGTCATCACATCATTATCTCATGATTCCTTAAGTTGGAATTCTTGTTGAAACACTTGCTTCCTCTCTAGATTAGTGAATCCTTCGATGAGGAATCCATCAAAGAATTTTGAGGATCTTGTATATCCCCAATTGGAAGATGTTTCCTTCTTGACTTGATGTATGATGAGCCTTGTCCTAGATGACTCCTTCCTTTTCTTTAATGTCCACTAAGGTTCCCAAGAGCTATATTCTTCATGTTTGTCTGCCATAGGTTTTGTCCTTCATGATTCCCATGGTGATGCCACGAGCTCTTGTTTCAAATGCTTCCATGATGCCATGATGCATCTTATTATCTTGGTCTAATCTATAACACAAGATTTACCAGCTTATGATAGGACCCTTTTGTGAGGGATAAAATCTTACTCATAGGAGAGATTTGTTACTCCCTTTTTCCTTGGTCGCTTTCTTCAGCTTCCTCCATCTTTCCAGTGATATCAGCTTCTTTCTATAAAGTTTCCATAGCATTGAATCTTAGTTATACTTATTTGGTCTGCTTGAGGACCAAACTTGTCTTTCCTTTCTGCGCATGTTTGAGTTCTTTTAACCTTCAATATTTTTGCCTTTCTCTAACTAGCATAGAGAGCACAAATTGTTGAATGAGGTAACCTTCTTGTTCATGGACAATTGTTACCTTGCTTATCAGTTAGAACGATGATGATTATCTTCCTTCCTAGATCTTGTTGATGGGATCTTATGAAGATATCCTACATCCTTTGATACGTTTACTTTCATGAAGATTAGATTTCATGTGACCTTCTTTATTGCACCTTCAGAGAATGAGTTTATCATCTATATCACTTTGATGTCTCCAATATTGCTATGTGAGGGGATCTTTCATAAGCATCCCTTTCCATAAATTCAGAGGAGACTTATTGATATGTTTAATGACTTTTGCTTCTTAGAGGACTATAACTATCCTCCTTCTTCATGCAAGGAATCTTGATGACCCATCCAACCTATAGATGTCCTTGTAATCATGAAATCAAACTTAATTATAGAATGAAAAGATACTTACGTGTCATGTGAAGATGAAATCTTCACCTTGATCATGTTGGAAGTGGTTGAAGCAAATGCATTGATGCTTCCTCCAGATGAGATCCTTGTTGTACTGATAGGAAGATTGCATTCTTTGCCTTCGAGTTACTTTGACTTATACATCTGACAAACTGTTGATGTACTTGGGATGGCACTGCATTGCTATAACATAAGTAGACCATGGAACCTTGTAGTATGCAACATTGTGTAGAATTATAGAGTATTGAGGTTGCTTGCCATGATGTATAGAGATCCATTAGATAGAATTGCTGTATCATAGGACTTCTTTATTTTATATTGAGTACTGTTTATACAAAATTCTATATATATGTCCTTGAATATATATCATCAAGCTCTGAGAATCCGAGATGTCAAGATTGTTCCTTTTATAGAAAGGATTCAATCCGATGTTGACATCTTCATATAGTGGCACCGAGACTGTGGGTAGATTGGGACTTGTGAAATGAATGTCGTCTGGCTGTGTATATACGAACTGAACTGCTGTATGATCTCTCCTAATCAAGTCTTCTGCCTGTGATCATTTGCATCTTTTGTCTGAGTTTTCTGAGGCTGAGAATGTGGGAAGAATCCGAGTATAGGTCATCAAGTTGAGAGAGACTGTAATTCAAAACTGTGACATTGTATACTGCTGTTGTAGACTGCTCCTTGAATGTCTCTTTTAGCTGCCCTTTCTTTGACTTTAGCACCTTACCTATGATACCATGTTGAAGAATCTAGGGCAGTTAGCATTAGTAAGATTCTTCTAGATTTGATAACAATTTGTGAAGTGTTTTTACAATTTATCTTAGCTTGATCTTCTTCTTATTAGTAGTGTGTGTTTACTTCATCAAACTGCTACCAAAAACAAAGGGACAAGAACTCAAAAAGTTGGCATTCTGCCAGGGCCAAAACCTTTCCCTCTTGTAGAGGAAAACCCACACGTAATTCTTCTTTTAGAGATTCCGATTGACGAACACGAAGACCATGGCACTTGACCTTCTATGCCACTCCAAGACCAAGACACCACTCTTCTTCCTTGTCACTGCTGAGATCATCATTATTGCTGCTCCATTGAGACCATCACTGCTGCACCACTGAAGTCTTTATTGTTACTGTAACACCATTGCTACGCCTTCATCGATGGCTGCACCATTGCTGCTTCCTTTGACTTAGATCTTCATCTTCTGACTAAGTCTCTTTTAAGATTGAGATCATAGCTATGCTTGTGACTGTATCTTGAAGTATGTCAAGATAGTGTGTGCTTTACTGAGACCATAGATGAATTCTGGAAATATGTCAAGACAGAGTGTTCGTTGATAGATATATATACTGAAATCTTTACTGTATTTCCTTACTGCACCAAGATCTTCATGTGATTTTTCACTCTTCCGAAATTGTGATCATTAAGAGGCTTTACCCAGAGAACTATTGTACTTATTGAAGTACTAAACCACTGCTCTTTGACCACTGTAATTTCCTCCGAGAATCCGAGTTCTATGTGACTGTAATTCCCCAAAGTTTCAGATAGATCTGAGGTTACTGCTCCTCATCCGAAGTTATGATGCTAGTCCGATGTTCTGTACTCAATATGCCGTCCGAGATCCTGTAGTAGACTTCTGAAATCTCAGACAGGTCTGAGATTCTTCTTATCTTTTATGGATACCCCACCTGGGTATATATAGGTGTTATGGCTCCATTTTGAGCCGACTTGTCCAGGTGAATCGTTGTCTTTTATATGAGCCGACATTACATTAATGTACATATTTTGAGGCCGACATGATGTTCTCTTCATTGTTTTTCTTGCAGTCTTCTTCTTTGGAGGATGGTGCTTGTCTTGGGGGGCTACTTGACACTAGGTTGACCCATATTCATGCTCAAGAAGAGCTCTTTAACATGACTTTGATTCTTTGGCTTTCCTAGACCTATGAATGAGCAAGAAACTCATTCAAATAATTTACAAAATAATATTTCTTAATATTTCTTTTTCTTGACAAGTACAAAGATCAAAATTACATTTACAAATACTGAACTTAGTTACGCTTTTCTTCAACACTCCCTAATGGTAATGTAAATTCCTAAAGTAAAAGTGACATTCTCCTTTATCTTTCATTTTCATCCTTTTACTTAAATTTTTAACATTACGATAAAATGACTCAGGATGTTTGAGAGTAGTTCCAACCTCATCAGACTTCATATGGAGAAAATAGAATTTCATATCCCATTCAAAATTCAACAGAATTAACAATTTTCAGGGTCAATGGGATTGTGGTGTTTCATTGGATTATATCATGTATGAGGGCATGTGATTGGCATTTAATCAAGAGCACCGAACCCTATATGTAGCCCAGTGTTGGTGTTGCTGATTGTTGAACTTCTTTGTCATGGAGTTAGCAAAAATGTACCCTTCACTCAAATCAAAATCATTGATCAAGCATGTTAAGCTTTCTCTACCATAATATAAGGCTTGGATTAGGCAGTTTGATCAAAATTGGTTAATTTTAACTAATATCCCTAGAGAATTGAAGTGGAGGCAAACGCTAGACAAGAGAAGAGGAATATAGATTCTAGATGGTTGATGTTGGAATAATTAATCATTGATGTACAATGGATGCCATATCTATCTTGATTTATGTAAAAATATGCATGTTTTCATGTCTTCTACAACTAATTTGGTATTTTGGATGTTTTTTTTTACATAAATGCAAAAAAATAAAAAGAAATTGTGTATATAGTAGACTCTTCGCTTCCTAGATTTTTGGAAAATGAAACTTCTGCATCCCTGCTTCCAAAAAACGTCCCCGCTTTGTGCAACATTGGGTTTTGCCTTGGTCATTGGACCTAAATTCTCCGTGTCTCATTTTGTTGTCGGTGGTCTTCTATTGTTCATTTGGTTTATGTTCTATCTACAATTGCTTCACTGATATTGCAGCAAAAGAAGTTTTGTAACGAGTAATTGTTGTAGCAAAAAACATCAAAATTTCAACATTACGCACACTCATTTTTAATGACTTACAAGAAGGAATTTGTGAAGCAATTTGTGAAGTAGAGGAGGACAATGCACCCGCCAACCCCACATGAGATAAGAAACAAGCCATTTGGGAGAATAAGGACAACAAAGCCTATGCCCCAATTGCTGCTTTTGTAAGTGAAGGAGTTGTCTTTTAGTTTCCATTACAAATTCTTATGGTGCATTAGAGAAGTTGAAAGGTTCGTATGACTCACACTTTGAATTAGAGCTTGCCTAATTGATGGTCAAACTTTTCAACCTTGAGTTAAAAAATGATGATTCCCTAGTCCTAGCATCTGAAATTAGAGCCATCATACATGATGTAGATGCTGTTGGAGTTAAGATGGACATTTCTCTCACAGCCTTAGTCAAGGCCCTCTACCCTACATACTCTCATTATATTGAATCCTTGCAAGCTAGTGAACAACTCAAGTCCATTACTTTTGATTCTACAGTGGAGAAGTTTGCCTATCAAGAGAAAGCCTTTGGGAAAAGGAAGACAATGTTGATTTGGGGTAGCATCGGATGTGCTCTAGCCACGAAAGTTGGTGGAGAGGTTAGGGCACATGAGATCTCCAATACCCAGAAAGGGTTTGCACAGATTCTAAACAGTTTGGGAGATATTAAAATAATTAATATTTTTAATGGAGTCCCTAAGTCTAAACTTGGGGAAATTAAAATATTAATGTGAATTAATATAAAACTGTGTTAGAATGGTCTAAAAGACATGGATCAAGCCAGATCTAATTGTAGCCGTCGATTAGGGAATTAATCTCAGCCATTGATATGCCAACGAGAAAAGTATAAGAGGAGGCTTGAGGGTCACTTGGAGAGTACACCAGAGTGATCAGTCATTCTATTCTCTAGAGCGGGGTTTGCTAAGAGAGATAGAATCAGTGATCGGAGTTGCTGCTGAGGGGCAATGAATACAGAAGCAGAGAGGCAGAGATAGTGCCGGGAGATCAGCACAGTAGCTAGAGAGAGGGACGCAGTAGTAGCCAAGGCTCACGCAGAGACACCCATGAGCTGCGCAGTGCTTCAGAGAGGCCAGTGTAGTTGATGCAGAGGGCTAGAAGGCTGACGCAGGCCTATTCAGGGTGACGCAGGGCCAACACTGGGCAGAGAGGCTAACATAGTCCAGAGAGGCTGACGCTAGGGTTTTTGGGGCAGATTGGAGCTAAGGAGCTGCCAGAGTGCTTATCTAAGGTTTGCACTGGGACATCTCTCTCAAACTAAGAGGTACCACTGCCGAGAGCATTTTCTGTTGGGTGAGCTGGATTTGGCACCCAGATTGTATTCTGAAACTGCTTAATAAGAAAACCCTCAGATAGCAGCATCGGTTTTCCCGCATTGGGTTTTTCTAGAGACATTGGTCCAAAAATAATGGTGTCATTTGTGCGCTTGTTTCTGTTTCCTTCAGTTGATGATCTGTAATATGTTGAGCATGCACTAGTGTTTATTTTCAGTATTCACATGGTAAATAACTTGTTAAGTAACATAACAAGTAGGTAGGAATAAATCAGTAAAGTGCATGGAGGGTTTCTAACTGGTAGACTTAGAAACTTCAACATGGTATCAGAGTGAGGTTGCAGATCACAAGAGAACTGAGGACATCAGCCGAGCGGAGCAATAGCAGCAGAAAACAGCTGTACCGAGTGACAAAAGTTGTTCTTAACAAAGTAGCAGCGAGGGAAGGGTGACGCAGTACCTGCATCATCAAGGGTGAGCCAAGAAGAGGCAGCGCATAGGCTAAGAGAGGCAAAGGCAGGCTCACGCAGAGGCTAGGAGGGCTGACGCAGTTGGCTGAGGAGGCTAATTTTCTAGTGCTGAGATTGCGCAGAGCCTAGGAGCTCTCACCTTCAGGTTACTGGGGTTTAGGAGGCTGTGGGTAAGTTGTAGAGTGGAGCTAGTGGGGTATAGTGGTCAAAACAGTACCTAACAAGGCAAGGCCAAGGAGGAGAGAGTTGCTACCAAGGGTTTCTAGCTGAGAAAACCGGATCAATGGTGCAGTTGCACAGACAATCAGAGTAGGGGGCATCTCGACATCAGCAAAAGGGTTTCTAGGAGGGGAATCAAGGCTCAGAGGGAGCCACATCGAGAACTTCTAGGAGGGAAGTAGAAGAGAAACATGGCACTACACGGAGTAAGAGACTAGGATAGACTGGACAGAGCTTCAAACTTCGCAGTCTGGAAGGCCAGAATCTTACCCGTACTTGATAGAAATCGTGTTAAGCACTTTGCCTTGAGGATGATAGCAATCCCAGTTGACCCATCTGATAACAACAAGTACGAGGAGGTAATGGCGAGGGCCAAGAGCATCATCCTTGACGGGGTCAAGGACCATGTAGTACCACACATTGTCAAGAAGGAAATGACATATGAGATGTGGGAGGCCCTAAAGAAATTATACCAGCATGCTTTTGTGCAAAGAAGGATGTTACTAGAAAATCAGATGAGGTCATACCAGATGAAGAAGGGAGAACCTATTTACACCTTCCTTGGTCGACTGAATAAGATCCGAGATTAGTTGACTTCCTTCCATAGGGGCCATGCCGGATCAGGAATTGATGGTGAGGACAACCCTGAATGCAGTCTCAAATGACTGGGAAGTATTTGTCCAGAGTATACTGGGCAAAGCGACCCTTACACCTTGGGAGGAGATGTGGGAGGCTCTTCGCCAAGAAGAGATCAAGAGGCTGACCAAGACGAGAAGCAGCAGTAAGGGGATCAGAGTCAAGGAGGAGGAAGATATTGCCCTAGCATCTGAGGGAAAGCAAGAAAAGCAAAAGAAGAGGGACCTCTCCAAGGTCAAATGCTTCCACTATGGGGAGCTGGGTCATTATGTGACCCAGTGTCCAAGGAAGAAGAGTAAGGGAGAGGCTTCCGAGAATAAGGCAGCACCAGCAAGGACAGAGAAGCAAGTGGAGACAGACGATGACTATGCCATGAGTGCACACATGCCACCTGAGCGGAAGTGGGGAGACATCGAGCTGTAGTTAGATGGACTACAGGTGATGAGGGGCAGGATCCTCGAGGTACCCAGCCTCTTGGATTAGACCTTGCTACGGGAGCCCCGAAGAGGAGTAGCAGGACCGGGGGATGTGGGTAGAGAGGGATGTGGATGAAGCGACAGAGAGAGCTACAATGCAGGAGTTTGGGACAACGCAAGGCTAGCAGGCTGCAACAGTGCGAGAGGCACAGGAGTGTTGCACTAGTGTAGGATGGCACATAGAGGTGTGCAATGATGCGAGATGCAGGGAGTTGTTGCAACAATGCAGAGGTTAGAGAGGGAGAACTTGTCAGCGACAAAGGGAGCTTTAGCATCAGGAGTGTCTCTAGCCTGACAGAGAGGTCAGAGTTGGGAGATTAATGACTTACTTCTCAGTAACTGAGTTGCAAAGCAACAATTAGCAGTGGTAGTGCTATGGGCAGCATGATGTAGCATGATCAGAGGGGATGCAGTGCAAATGCAACAGTGGCAGTGACAGAACCATGGGCAGCAACACAGATGCAGAGGGAGCTGCAATATGGATGCAACAGTGGCAGTAGCAGGGCCATGGGCAGCAGTACTGGATGCAGCATTGCAAAGGATGGTGGGTAGCAGGCCTAGCATCAAGACAAGGACTGATGCCAGATGATCAGGGTGATACTTAGTGAGGAGTATTGCTAGAGCATAGTCCTCGTTAAGAGGGAGTGTTGATTTGGGGTAGCATCGGATGTGCTCTAGCCACGAAATTTGGTGGAGAGGTTAGGATACATGAGATCTCCAATACCCAGAAAGGGTTTGGGCAGATTCTAAACAGTTTGGGAGATATTAAAATAAATAATATTTTAAATGGAGTCCCTAAGTCTAAACTTAGGGAAATTAAAATATTAATGTGAATTAATATAACACTGTGTTAGAATGGTCCAAAAGACATGGATCAAGCCAAATCTAATTTTAGCCATTGATTAGGGACTTAATCTCGGTCGTTGATATACCAACAAGAAAAGTATAAAAGGAGGTCTGAGGGTCACTTGGAGAGTACACTAGAGTGATTAGTGATTCTATTCTCTAGAGCGGGGTTTGCTAAGAGAGAGAGAATCAGTGATCGGAGTTGCAGTTGAGGGGCAATGAATACAGAAGCAGAGGGGCAGAGATAGTGCCGGGAGATCAGCGCAGTAGCCAGAGAGAGGGACGCGGTAGTAGCTAGGGCTCACGCAGAGACACCCATGAGCTACGCAGTGCTTCAGAGAGGCCAGCGTAGCTGACGCAAAGGGCCAGAAGGCTGACGCAAGGCTATTCAGGGTGACGCAGGGCCAACGTTGGGCAGAGAGGCTGACGCTGCGGTTTCTGGGGAAGATTGGAGCTGAGGAGCTACCGGAGTGCTTATCTGAGGTTTCATCCGGAACATCTCTCAAAAACTAAGAGGTACTACTGTCGAGGGCATTCTCTATTGGGTGAGCCAGATTTTGCACCTAGATTGTATTATGAAACTGCTTAATAAGAAAACCCTCAGATAGTTGCACCGGTTTTCCCGCATTGGGTTTTTCTGGGGACATTGGTCCAAAAATAACAGTCATTTGTGTGCTTATTTCTGTTTCCTTCAGTTGATGATCTATAATATGTTGAGCATGCACTAGTGTTATTTTCAGTATTTACGTGGTAAATAACTTGTTAAGTAACATAACAAGTAGGTAGGAATAAATCAGTAAAGTGCATGGAGGGTTTTTAACTGGTATACTTAGAAACTTCAACAGACAACAACTTAGTTCCCCGAAGAAGCAATGTGCCTTGCTTAGAAAGGGGAGAATCAGTCACATGATTCTCCTAAAGGAACTAGTAGCAGAAGAGGCCATGGAAGAAAGAAATTTAGAGGCAGGGAGGTAAACACCATCAAGGTGAAAGACTTGATCTTCACTGCATTTGTTGCAAAAAAGATGGTCATGATGCATCAACATGTAGAATCCCCTAGGAGAGAATCATATGTAATCAATATGATAGAGAAGAAAATGGTAAAACACTAGATCCAGCTAAAGGTAAAGCACTTGAATCTAATCATTATATTGTTTCCCAAAGCAATATTTGAGTAGTTGAAGATCTATTTCACACTTATTTGGTTCTTGGAGAGATGCATGGCTGCTTGATATAGGTACAACATGCCACATGACCTTCCTAAGAGACTTGTTTGAAGAGTTATGTGACAATATAGATGGAACAATGTATTTTATGGATAAATTAAGTCTAGAGCCCTTAAGACTTGGCACTATCAGGCTTACACTGCCTTGATTTCATGATTTTCATTTCCATGATGTGCTCTACCTTACAGAGTTGCTAAGAAATATGTTGTCCCTTGTTCACATTTGCTACCGAGGACACTCTATTCATATATTCGATGGTAAAGTAGAAATAAGAAAGGCATCCGACAACATGGTTGTCATGACTGGAGTGGAGGTTGAAAGACTGTTGAAGTTGAAAGGGACGTCTACTCATACACAAAATTTTGCATACGTTTCTCATCACAATGAAGGTAGATTGCCATCTAGTCTTCTAATTATGACAACCTTTGCTTATTGAAAAAGAATGGTGTTTCCGATTTGCCTATTATTCCTAGGAAATTGAAGAAATGTGATGCTTGTATCCAAACAACCTTTATTTGAACACATTAATTATGACAACATTTGCTTATTGAAAAATAATGGCGTTTCCTATTTGTCTACTATTTCTAGGAAATTGAAGTAATGTGATCCATGTATCCTTGGAAAGTGTTATGAATAATTTTTTTATTGAATAAATAATAATAATTAATCAATTAATGATGCCATTAATTATGAAGTGTCAAGGTCGAACAATGTGACCATTCACCTTTGTGGCTAGTCAATGCCTATATAGGCAAAATGCCACAAAGGACTGTAACCACCATTCAATTTGATTCAATATAATACAACTACTTATTTACTATTACACAAACTACACAAAAGTTCTTGCAGTTTCATTTCTGCTTCTAACGATGGTATCAAAGAATTTCGGTCCTCAGTGCAATTTGCTGAACGAATTGTCATTCATCCATTGCAAACCGTATTGACTCTACTGTGTTCCACCATCCCAACCATCAGTGTTTTGCCATCACTGTTCACCATGCATCTGTCCTCCCTTCTCCCCGATACCCTTGTCTCCACTGCCATTTCCATTGCTTCCTGTTGACATTCTGTTTCATTGACTATTGTATTCACTATTCCGCTGTAGTCCCAATTCAATCCGTGCCTTATTCCATCGTTGGTCAACCGCTGCAATGATTATTGTTCCCCACATCTGCGTCATTTTCCTATGTCACCGTCACACTTCTACCAAAGCTCATCTCTCCTATCACCCACTGACCAACATTGTCTCTCATTCGCCGTTTTTTTCTGCATGCCCATGTTGTTCCATTCCCGTCCGTAGTTTTTTCAGTCGGCTCAACTGACAGTCTGCCTGGCATATCTATAAAACCCTTGACCATTGCCTTTTTGTCCCGACTGTTATGTGTTTCCAACCCGAAGATCACACTGTGGTCAAACGCTCCCCGACACTTAGTTTTGGCGTAGTATACATAATCTAATTTATTTATATTGCATAATTATATAATAGTTATTATTATATATTTTACTATTATATATAATTCATTATAATAGATTATAAAATATTCATTATATAATTAATTATTATATATATATATAATATATTATATATAATATATATATATATATATATATATATTAATTTTAAATTTATTATTATTATTATTATTTATTACAACCGTAATTGCTCCCCATGTCCACATTGTTCTCCTATGTCACTGTCACACTTATACCAAGTAACCGACACTCTGCTCCTCCATTCATCCACTCATCTCTCCTATCACCCGCTGACCAACATTGTCTCTCGTTTGCCATTTTTTTTTAATGCCGGCCCATCCTGTTCCATTCCCGTCCATAGTTTTTTTTGCCGGCTCAACTGATAGTTCGCCCGACATCTCTATAAAACCCTTGACTGCTTCCTTTTTGTCCTGACCGTCATGTGTTTCCGACCCGAACATCACACCGTGGTTAAACGCTCCCCAACACTTAGTTTTGGCATAGTATACATAATCTAATTTATTTATATTGCATAATTATGTAATGTTATTTATTATTTATAATTCATTATAATAGATTATAAAATAGTTCATTATTTAATTAATTTTTTTTATATATATGTATATGTATATGTATATGTGTATATGTATATAATTTTACCAAATTATATTATTATTATTATTATATTATATATAATAATAATTAATTAAAAAAAGGTGGGGTCCGCCAAGAAAATGGCAAAATGGTGAATAACGAAGAGTTACAAGTCAATATTAGCCATTGCAAAGACGACATCAATAGTGTGCAATATTGTTTTGGTAATTTAGAAAAAGTACAAATAGAATTTAATGAAGGCAAAAAAAGTTAACATTGATGATGGAAACCACCAAAAGACTTGACGACCATAATGAACGACTTAATCAATTATTGGAGTAGGTGGACATGCTAGGAATTCAAACTTTGCAGGGACTAGAATCCAGCTTGCAAAAGATAAATGTGCTTGAACCTGCTGATTTGCCTGAGATATGCTTATTAGGTAGCGAATATTACACTAAGTTTCCAGAAAGGACTATCAATGAATTAAAAAGGAACTACCCAAATACGATGGTAAAGACCATAGAGGCGCTATTGTTTGGGTTAATAAAATGGAAATTATTTTTGAATCAAACCGCCATTAGGCGAACGTGAGAATATCATGATAACATCCAACAATTTGGAAGTAGAAGCATATGATTGGTTCCTATTGTGATCTGGCAAATGTGACAACTGTTCTTTTCATTGGAAGAATTTCGTGGATGCCTTGCTAAAAATATTCTACGATGAAGAAGAAGATGATGTCTATAACAAATTTGTTGATCTCAAGCAAAAGGGGTCTATAAGAAAATATACCCATGAATGGGAAGTATTGGCTACACGACAAAGATGATTTGCTGATGAACAACCACTTAAAATGTACAAATGTGGACTTAAAGACTATATCCATGCAAAAATGAAATTGTACAAATCACAAACTGTTGAAGGCGCTAGACATGCAGCAAGGCTTATTGAACAAAAACATAAGTTCAACATGCCATCATTCAAGGAAAGATGAAAACCAACAAAAATACTCAAGTAAAAAAGAGAAAGAAATGTAGATATTGTGGTGACAAATGGATGTAAGGACACAAATGCCCTAACAAGAAATTATATACTTATGAAGTTGAGAAAGAGTGAGACACTTCAAGTAATGAGTCAGAAAAAAGGATAAATAAGAAAAATAATTATCGCATGTGTGGAGAAAATTGGACACCAGGCCATAAATGTGAAGACAGGTCCTTACGTTACTATAAGATAGAAGATGAAGGCAAGTTGAAGTACAACAACGCAATGAAGAAATCACTATAATGCACAATTCAAATTCAGATCATGAAGAAACATCACAAGAAGTATCATTAGTTGCAATCTCATGTGTCCGACAACAAGCGACTAGAAAAGATCAAAAACAACAAGCGACTACAAAGTATGTTCCACCACATTTTTGAAAGAAGTGAACCCAGTCTCCAAGAAGAAAGAGCGTTAAGCTTAGTACACCAATAAACATTATAAAGAGATTACACCCTAAAACCTTGAGGCTTAAAGGGATCATAAGAGGCAGAAATGTCAATATACTTGTAGATTCTGGCAGTACTCACAATTGTATAAAAACCGATCTTGCCAAACAACTTGATCTTTGTGTATGCCCAATCAAGGACCTAACCATGACTGTCGCTAGGAGAATGTCATAAGTTTCAATCCAGATACAAGAACTAGAGCTACAGATAGATTTATTTGCCCAACCACTCAAAGAAATGGATATAGTGCTAGGTGCAAAATGGTTAGTATAGTTAGGAAGCTATACTACAAACCTTGAAGAACAGTTCATGGAGTTTAGTTGGCAAGGATGACACTATAAATTATATGGTGTTAACACTCCCAACATCAAGGAAGGTGCAAATTCATATGAGAACTTCAACTACTCACAAGACACAAACAAAGTCAAACTAAATAGATGTCATTCCATAGCAGCGTGTTCAACTAGAGAAAACCCTTCTTGTTATGCCTTGAGGACAAATCATCTCTAAACAAGGTGCTAATGTTAAGAATAAAAAGTTCATAAAAACATTAATTAAATAAATAATAATAATAATTTATGAATTAATGACATCGTTAATTATGGAGGGTCAAGGTCGAACAATGTGACCATTCACCTTCATGGTTAGTCAATGCCTATATATGCAAACTACAATGAAGGTTTGTAATCACCATTTAGTTTTATTCAATACAATACAATTGCTTGTTCACTATTACATAGACTACAAAAAAATTCTTGCAACTGCATTTCTGCTTCTAACAGAAAGCGTAGCAGACAACCATTTCATGACTTCCAAAGCATGTAGAAAACTTGGATTGACACATTCTAATTTGTGTGGCCCTATGTCTATTCCTTCTATTAATGGAAATAAATTTATGATGAATATTATTGATGATTACACTAGAATGTGTTAGC
This sequence comes from Pinus taeda, assembly GCA_000404065.3. Taxonomy (NCBI): domain Eukaryota; kingdom Viridiplantae; phylum Streptophyta; class Pinopsida; order Pinales; family Pinaceae; genus Pinus; species Pinus taeda. The sequence goes on along the minus strand of APFE030876293.1, from coordinate 36,343 downwards.
TGTACTTGTTGAAAACTAAATCTTAAGCATTTGAAACTTTCAAAGATTTTCATGTATGGATTGAAAATGAAGCACAATCACAGATTGGCTCCCTTCATATTGATAATGGAAGAGAATATACCTCTAATGAATTTGAAAACTATCTTTGCCAACATGGGATTCAACATCAAGCTACAGTTCCATACAATCTTCAACAAGATAGTGTAGCTGAAAAAATGAATGGGACTATCTTGAATATGGCTCTCTTAATGATATTTAAAAAAAAATGTAAAGTTGATATTTTAGGTTGATGTGGTTCTATGTGCAATATTTGTGAAAAACAAATGTACATCTCATGCTCTCATAAATAGGTCTCCTTACGAAATGTGTTCTTGCCACATTCATCTAGTAAGGCATCTCAGGGTCTTTGGTTCCCCTTGTTGTGCCTTGATTCCCAAGGAACAAAGAAGCAAGGAGTTGGAAGTGCATCTTCTTGGGGTATTTAGATACCATCAAAGCATATCATCTTTACAATAAGGTAAACAAGAAGTTTATTCTTTCTATAGATGTAATTTTTTGTGAATCTTCCATGATTGACAAACTATTGAGTAGCAACTCAATTGTTTAGATAGATTCAACCATGCAAAGACATATCATGGATTTGATAACGAGATTCCACATCTTGATCAATATATGGAATCTCCTTCTAAAGCAGCCTCTCCCCCTTGTGAATTTTTGTCCACTTCTTTAGATCAAGAAAATCCTTTGAGACTTGAGTTGTGTGACTGAGAGGAATGGAAAGCTAAACCTTGATGTAGCCCCATCTCAATCAATGGAACAACTTGGACCATCTCAAAAAGGTCTCCCAAAATGGTTCACCAAAACACTAGAAAGTGTTTATCCTAATGAGGTCGAAAAGATAGGAACCAGATGTTCCACCAGAGAAGATGGAGGTGATGTTGATAATTTTTATTCAGATGATGTAGATGATATGGATGTTTCATATGGTTGTGAATTGAATTTATCTACTAACTTTGAACCAACTTCCTTTAAAGAAGTTGCTTCTCATGATGAATGGAAAGAAGCAATGCAAAAGGATTATGATGCTCTCATAAAGAATGAAACATGGAAGTTGGTGGACCCTCCATTCAGAACCAAACCAATTGGCTACAAGTGGGTCTACAAGAACAAGTATAAATCAGATGGCTCACTTGATAAAAAAAAGCAAGGCTCATAGTAAAAGGATTTGCACAAAGTGAAGGTGTTGATTATGAAGAGACTTTTTCCCTCACAACAAAATGGGCGGCCATCTGGACTTTCTTTGCCTTGGCAACTCAAAATGGATGGACAATTCATCAAATGGATGTGAAGACGACTTTCTTGAATGAAGACTTGAAAGAAAATGTTTTCATGGCTCAATTGAAAGATTTTTATTGTAAAGGGAAAATAACATAAAGTATGTAAACTTATCAAATCCTTATATGGCCTAAAACAAGCATTGCAACACATCTTTTCAAATTGAATTTCAAACACTTTAATCTTGATGATGCAACTTTGTTTGTCAATAAATTTGGCAAAATTGTTGTATATCTTGTGGTATATGTAGATGATTTGTTCATAAGAGGAATAAATGAAAACTATATTGCATCCATAAAGAAAGAGTTGAAAAAGGGCTTTGAGATGATAAATTTGGGACACCTTCACTACTATTTGTGCATTGAAATGACTCAATATACTAAGTATATATTCCTCTCCAACAAAAGTATGTTGGAGAATTGTTGAATAGGTTTGGCATGGCTGAATGCAACCCTCTATCTACCCTGATGGAACGAAACTTGAAGCTCACACCTAAAGAAGGGAATGAATTTGGATGCAACCAAGTACAAGTAGCTTGTGGGAAGTTTTGTCTACCTCGCTACTACTAGACTAGATATTTCCTTTGTTATTGGAATTCTTTCTAGACTTATACAAAAGCCTTGAGAAGGACATTGGTTTTCTACAAAAGGAGTTTTGAAGTACTTGAAAAGAACTCAAGACTTTGGACTAAAATATCCACCATTGGATGACTTCAGTTTGATTAGATATTCAAATTCAGACTTTGATAGAGACAAAGAAAATGAAGTGTTGACTTTAGTCTATCTCACGAGTCTTGGTCAACAACTATCTCTTTGAGGTCACACAAACATATAGTTCTAACATATTCCCTGACAAAGATAATATGTGCCAGTGGCAAAAGGAACAAAGGAGATTGTGCGACTCAAGAAAATACTTGAAAATTTGCATGAGAAACAAGTGAGTTCTATTCCTCTTCTTGTTGACAATACTTTTGCAATCAACTTGGCCAAGCATCCTAGATTCCATGATTGAACCAAACACATCAATACAATATCATTTGGTTCTATATCAAGTAGACACCAAGACTATTCATTTTAAGACATTGTTTCGCTAATGAGCAAATTGCAGATCTTTGCACCAAGGCACTCAAAAGAGAAAAGTTTGAAAAATTCAGAATGATGCTTGTGCTTACAAACACCTCTTCGACTTATAGGGGGAATGATGGACTTAATCATTTGAGATATTTGTTTTGGAAATATAGATGAAAATAAATAAATTGGGAGAAGGAGAAGGTGAAGAAACCCTTGGAATATGAAATCATGGGTCACATAACTATATATAGTTGATTGAATGTTAATTAGAAAATCAAGTTTGGGAGTTACTCATACTGGCTTGATAATTTTAGCCTTCCCAACATCTAGTTTGACCACTTTTCACTTGGTTTAAGGCTTTCTTATAGAGTGCCCTAGCTTAGTTGTCATGTATTCACACTTGAGGAGGTTTGTTATGATAAATGGACTGCATAGATTAAGTGTTCACTTACCTTGGCACATGACCACAATCCCTGGAAGGAGAGGATACCATTATTGTTAATGGAGAACAAAATGAGGGAGTTTTGAGCAACATTGTTACTACTCCTACTTATGTTGGAGAGCTAGCTATCTTTAACTAAAAGGATGTGAAGTCTAGGAGTATTATCCTGGATGGACAGAAGGATCATGTGATCCCTCATCTCTCCATGAAGAAATATGCTAGGGAATTGTGGGAGGCTTTGAGCAAGCAACGATGCAAACAAAATAATGGTGTTGAAGGATATGTTGAGAAACACCAAGATGTGCAAGTCAAATATAGTTACTACATGTCTCACTAGGATCACACAAGTCTAAGATGAGCTAGTTGCAGTGGGGGAGAAAGTGTCAAATGAGGTGATGCTGAGAGCCTTGCCCTTGCTAGTTAGGAAAGGAAGTGCAAGGGAAAAAAGGCATAGGAGGAAAGAGTACCATAGGAGCTGGAGAGAAGAAGGACGTGAACAAAGTCAAGTGCTTTGCATATTACAAATTTGGCCACTATTCAAGTCATTGTCCAAACAAGAAGAAGGGCAAGGGGAAGACTTAGGTAGTAGCTTCAACAGATACATAGGTGAGTGAATTTGCCAACAAGTTTGAGAATAAATTCTCACTTGTATCTTGCCTTTCTAGCACCATAGCCAATGGTGTGTGTGGTTCGTGGATAGTGGTGCTTCTTGTCATGTGACGGGATCACACAATTTTTTTACTAGTATTTTAGAGGCAGACTCAAAGCTATATGTAGAGCTTGACAACAGTTTCAAGTGTGTAATAGAGGCGTTTGGTACTGTTACCCCCCAAAAAGTGGGTAACCCCTAGGGGAAATTTTTTCTCTTGGTTGGACATCCAGCTAGCGAGCAACCCTATATGATCACATGATGCTAGGATCCTCCACTTCTTGCTCCAGTCGAATTTCTCTCTCCCATCTAGCATCTCTTCTTGAAGGAAGGTGGGTCATCCATTGACGGGTACTGTAATTGTTTTGTAATCTCGTGCTTTCATTTAATGTTTTGGGCATACTAATATGGATAAAGGGGCAAACTAGATGATTGATTGATCTTGACTGTATTCTTGTTCCCTCAACTGGGAGGTTATTCTTTGACTCTAATCCATTGGGACCTCCTTTAAGGCCTTAGGGTTTTAGGAAGGACACTATTGGGGAGGTTGTGATTGAAGTAGCATGTCCAAGATATTCCATACTTCCCACTTTCTATCTTTCCCATTTCATTTCCATTCTTCAAATTTGTGGTCATTGGTCATGGAGATTGGAACCCTTTTATCATCATCCTTGAGTCTAGGTTGGAAAACTTTACCTTGGAGGTTGATGCAACGAAAGGAAAGATAAAAGCATAAGAAAGCTAGATTGAAAGAAAAAATTAAAATGCAAAAGATGGTTGGGACATTAGTGTGTGGGAAAAATTCTAGCATGAACTCTACCCCCTTCATTAGGCATCATCCAGTTCCATAAGCACATGATGCGTCATATTAAAAAGAACTCTTGTATTGTCCCAACCTTGATGAGTGATAAATTAACTCATTGTTAAGATGTATTAAATGCAAAATCTCAAAAAGGAAGCTTGGGCTCTTGAGTTATGCATCTGAATCAAAGCAAACCATAAAGAAGTAAAAGGTGCACCAGATGGGTGGAAAAAGCAAGCTGAGGAAAGGGGTAACTCATGTCTACATGATTACTCCCTCCTTACACTTTGTTGGACTCTATTAGTTTGTCATTGGCTATGGCACCCTATGCTAAAGTACTTCCCACTCTGTTGCCACCATTTTCAAACACACCTATGGATTGATGGGCTAACTTGGGACATGTCACTTACCCTTGGGGGATGGAAATACATAATAGGGTTACCATCTAACTATCCATAACATAAGGAGTTAACCTATTTATGGAACTTGATCTAGTTAGACATTTGAATGTGAACTTTGTGTGAAGTATTATTGTGTCCCCAACATTAGGTATGGTCCTTTATGATGCACTTATGGTTATTTTACCTAATGATTGTTGATTTTCACTTAATCTTAAGAGGGTTTTGTCACAGCAGAGGCCTCTTGAAAGATGATTATCCTCCTCAATAAGCATTGTAGAGGTCATTTTACCCATTTTAGAGAGAGGATGTGACCTTGTTGATGCAACATTGCCTCTCCAGAGTAGAGCATTGGGCTACTTGATGACCCCAATGGTACTAGACAGTCCGAGGTACCCCCAAATGTTGAAATGCTAAGCCCATGAAGCTTGATGTTGTTGAAATGCAAAGCCCATGAAGCTTGGTGTTGGAGGTATTGATGATGTATCCAATAGACCCAGAACACCCCCAAACTGGCCTTGAGACTGATCTTCCATGTGGCATGCAAGACCCTTAAGGAGCCAAACCTCCAATGATGGAAACTGTCTTCAAATGTAGCCGCAAAGCATGGGCATGTGGGAAACATGTGTATGCTTCAGCCCAAAATTCTTTAAATATCAATAAGTGGTATCAACCCTGAATTCCTAGCCCCAAAAATCTTAATATTTGGTCTCCATATTACAAAAGAAACCTCAAGCCGTCAAATTCAAAGGTTGGCCTTGTTTGCGATGGACAGTCTCAAGTCAGCTCCCCATTAAAAGGAAATTGTTTATGAATGAGTTCAACTGTTGGCCAACTATGCTATTCTTTTACAAATTGTTCTTTTTAAAGAACTAAGGTCTGCTTTGTCATAGGGCTTGATAGCTCCACCCCAGAATGTATATAAATAGTAAATACACAAACATAACTTCATTTGCCACATTATTAAGTAGCCTAGCGCTGGATTTAATCCACTGTTACAGAATCAGGCCAAAAAGATCCAAAGCAGGTTCATATGATCTGTTGTTCATTTGCTTTTCCAGATCTGAACCAAGTCTGAGTAAGTACAAGTCTTTTCCCTTTAAAATACTGCACATTCCCTTTTCAAAATGAGCCCACCTCTTGTTGTGATAATGAAAAGAAAGTTCCTGTTCTTTGACATGATATGATCCAATGTTGTATGTTAAAGTTCTTATAGATGATAGAATTTCTTTTCATTGTAATTACTTGTGACTGATATCCATTATTTTCTTAGTTTTTACTTGTTAATTATGTCATCAAGCAATTATACACTAGCAAAATATAGAGAAAATAATGCATAAGAGACACCAGAAATTAGGCTTCAAGCCAGGGCAAAACCCCACAAGGGGGAAAAGCCCAACAACAATCCTTCTCTTATAGAATACGATCAAAATGAGATATCCAAGACCAAGACCAGACTGAAAACTGTCATCAAAACTTTAAGTTAAGCCCTCCTCCAAGTCACCTCCACACTCAAAGTCAACATAGGTCAAACTGCATCAAATCTGGTCAAACTGTTCCACTTCCTGAAATTTTGACCCTTGAAATTTAGGGCCTGCAATAATCTCTGAGATTCAGTCCTGTAGATAGCTTCTGAGATTCGGCCTTCTTCCATATGTGCAAGCTCCTTCTTCTAGGTCTATTAGTTATTACTCCTTCAATTCAGCTTCCTTTCTTCTTGTTTTAGTTCAGAAAAGGCTTCTTGAAATTGTGCTTGATGTAGGTGCCAATAGGTCGAACCTTTCTATATATATATATCTGTCCAAGAGGTCGAATAGGTGGCCCTAGGCCGACTTGTTCCCAAGGAGGGCCGACTTGACAGTTTTGGTGGACTTTGACTCAATAAAAAATGTTTTTCTTTTCTTTACAAAAGTCCAAATGGGACTTGACTCAAGTACAATTTCTTTGACTCAAAATAATTTTCCTTTTCTCTTTTGACTCTTATAAGCATGAAGAACACACTTTGACCAAAAATAAATAATAATAATAAATATGTCAATGATAAAATGTACATTTTATTGCATTATGAAGACCAACACTAATTACATTTGCAACATTGTATCCTTCAGCAGCCCTTCTGTTCAAGGTCTCATGGGCAAGTACAGTGACCAAAATAATACCATGTCCACATTCAATTTGAATATGTGGGAATTCAGCATTAAAATTGAATATGGCATCCTTTTCAAAAGGAGCTCGTTAATTGATTTGTTGAAGAGAACCCAAATCATATTTGTGGGCACCTGTAGATTTGGCCAGAGCTGCTAGAACAGAGAGGACAGTGGGCAGAAGAGTCACTCTATAATATATATCACTGTATGCTATGCAGTATGTCCTCTATTTCAAATTTGGGTGGCACAACAATGATGGCTTCAGGCCGCAAGAGTGCATACAATAAACTGTAAACCATAGATATAGAGCGGCAAGCCTAGGCAAATGGCAGATTTACATCTTACAGCCCTCTTTGTCATGCCTCACTTTGGATGAACACTTTGAAGATATGTAACATGTTGTCTGCAGAAAGGAGAAAAATCCTTATAAGAAAGACTGCTGCAGTGATTGAACTAGACATTTGGCAGAGTCCCTTGAGATATGGTAAGCGGTTCCTATTACCCACCAAAAGTGGGTAACCTATAAGAGATTTTTTCTCCTCATTTGACAACCAGCCAGCCAGCAGCCCTATGATGGCCCACAGATAACTTTACATAAGAGCTCTTCACTTATGCTTTGGTCAGTGGTCTCTCCCATCTGACATACTTCAAGGCGGGTGGGTCATCAATTGGAAGCACCTAATAGGGCTAGAGGTATAACCATCCCTAACACAAGTGTGGTAACTTGCTTACAAATCTTGAACTAGAAAGACATTGGAAGGCAAGGTTTGTGTGAACTTTTGTGCCCCTAACATTGAATATGGCTTAAAATGATACTTTAATGGTTTTTGTCCCTAATGATGTTGATCTCACTTGATTAAGGGTATGTTTCAAGTGGTTCATCAGTCATGTAGTAGAGATCATTTGAAGAAAGAATTGACAAATCCAACACCTTTCAAAGGACGTTTTTCCCTTTCTTTAGACATGACCTTGTATCCCTAGCGTTGCCCTCATAAGATGGACGTTGGGCTTTGATGAGCCTCCACATGGTTGTATGCACCTGCTACACCTACATATGTTGAAACGATGGAGAAAATTGTTTTGGGAGGCATATTTTTGCATGGGGAGACTTGTCTTCGATTGATGAAGTGTTTCGATTGATGAAGCGATTCTTGATTGAATGCTGTGAGTTTATAATTTTATTGTTGATTTTCTTCCATTTTGCATGCAAATTTATGAAATCAGGGTATATTTGTGTCATATTAAAAAGTACAATATCTTTTATGAAATCTTGTTTCTTTATGCTTTGCAAAATTAGCCTTTCAATTATCCATCAAAGGAACATTGTTTCTGCCTCCTTTGATCTAAAATCTCCACTTAGAGAAAGTCGCTAGGGTTTCTAAGAGAGGCATTTTAGTCCTCCACCAACTTCATTTGGGTTCCTCTATCTTTGAGCTCGCTATCATTGACTCCATTGCCTAATTTTGAGAGAAGGCAATAGACTAGCTTTTGGTGATCATTTTAATCATTCCTTTTTATCTTAAACTCATGGTATCTAGGGTTAGGGTTAACTTAAATTTGCATTTAATATCAATTTATTGTCTATTTGTCACTGTCTTATTGCAAGGGATTGCATTTAATAAATATAAAAAGACAAAATCTAGCATTAATTGTATGTTTTCACCCCAAGTTAGTGTTGAATCTTGATGTCTTGATTTTAATTGATAGCAGATGCAATTTTAGCCATTAAAAACCATTGTTTACTTAACCCTAGCTCACCTCCTTCATCTCCCCCTATCACTAATATGTTATTTACTCAAGCTATTAAATGCCATTATATTCCATAAATCTACATATCATAAAAACCCTAACTTATAGCAGCCTTCTTCTGCATTATAAAGGTCTTGGAAAAGTGTACTTGAACTCTAGGCGTCTCTTATCTCAGCCTTTCAAGGCTTGGTTGGTACCTTTCCTTCAATTAGTAGACCTTTCATCACCACTAAGCCCTCCTTAGTTTAGTATCTTGTTGGTGATCTTTTGTAGGGAAGCCTCCAGTCTAGCAATAATATCCACCACTAAATAGCTGGAGAGAAGCCACTACGGCGACAATGGTGGCCAATCTCTTGTTGCCATAAGAACTAGGTTTCCAAGTGAGGCTTTGCACTAGACTTGCTAGATTTTGTGGTAAGAGTGTCAATATTAATGGACCTACATAAGTAGTAATCTGTACCTATTGCACCATATCTATCAAAATTTTCCAGGAACATCCGATGCTATCCTTAGAGTTCCTGGTCGTTTCCTCATTGTTACCATTTGCAAATTACACCTTGTATTGCAAATATGGGAGTCATTAGAAAAACAACATTACGCACATAAATGGTGGGTAACACCCACTCCTCATAAGGAATATGCAACAAATGAAGCTTGCCTTTATTGTAAACATAATCAAGAAGCATTCCCTAGTAGATCATGGAGAAAAAGAAATTGTTTGCAACTTATCCATAGTGACATTTGTAACCCTGTAGAAACATCTCTTGGAGGATGTAACTATTTCTAATTGTCATTGATGATTTTAGTCAAATGATTCTTGAGAGAAAAATCAGAGGCATTTGAAAAATTCAAGAATTTTCATTACTAAGTTGACAATGCAACTTAAAAAAAAAAAATCACTTAGAGGATAGATAATGGAGCGCGAATTCACCTTAAATGAATTCAAAGGTTATTGTAAAGAAATTAGGAGGCAGTTAGCAAATTTCTACACTACACAAGAAAATGGAGTGCTAGAAAGAATATAACTTTGATGGGTGTGTCAAGATCTATGTTGAAATTTTAAAGGGTTAAGTTCTTCCTATTGGGCCAAAGCAATTCATACTACATTCTATTTAAGAAATGGATCCCCCACTGCTTCTTTGGATGACATCACACTGTTTGAAGCTTGGTATGGTTTTAAACCAGAAGTTAAGCATCTATGTAATTTAGATCCTAAGGAAAAGAGGACTAAGCTAGACTCTCATAGTTTGAAGTGTATGATGATTGGATATTTTAATGAGAAGGGATATCAACTTTTTTGTAGGTTAAGTTGTTGTGGGTTGGGATGTAATATAATATGTTTTATAAGATGTTTCTCCTTCAGAGAATTATTCTTCTTCACAAGTGAGTCTAGAAGAACTATCTTAACTCAAAATGAGCACATAATGCCTGAGTGGCCACTTAACTTCTGAAGGAAGTAAGATCAGTAGAACAAAACAAGAAAAAGAACAACAGTTGGAGAATGCAAGAGTATTTTGTGTTAATGGACACTTTTACTAAACCTTTCGCTTTTGTAGAGGCAGTGGAACATTAGGAATGGCAAAAATATATGCTTGGTGAATATAAATCAGTACTTTAAAGTCGCATTTGGAAACTTGTTGACTGCCCTCCAAATGTGAAACCCATTGAATGCAAATGGGTAGAGAGAATTAAGTACAAATTAGATGGGATTATTGATAAATATAAAGAAATACTTGTGGTTAAGGGTTTTGCTCAACAAGAAGGCATTGATTATGGAGAAATTTTTGCACCTATAGCAAAATGGAACACTATAAGATGACTGTTGCTTTAATTGCTCAAAATGGATGGAAGTTGCATCTGTTGGATGTCAAACTCGCATTCCTCAACGATGACTTACAAGAAGATGTCCATATGACCTGACCTCCAGGATTTGAACTTGAAAGAAATGTTTGCAAAGTGGTTAAGGCGTTATATGGACTAAAACAAGCTCCTTGAGCTTGGTATGCAAAGATGGATGAAGATCTTCACAGAAGTGAATCTAGTGATGCTTTATATATTCATCTATAGGGTAAACACTTGGTAATTTTTGTGATGTAGGTTGATGACTTGATTATTACTAGGAATAATGATCATCATATTGCACATGTTAAACAGGAACTAGAAGTTGGATTTAAAATAACCAATTTGGGAATTACTTCACTCATTCCTTAAGGTGCAATTATTGTAGCAACCTAGTAATATTTTTTTTAGTCAATGCAAGTATAAATTTGAGCTACTGAAGGAATTTGGCATGGCAGATTGCAACTCTGTAATTACCCGAATGAAACGAAATTTAGAACTATCAAAATTTGAAGAGTGGGAATCAGTAAATGGTGCTAGATAGACGGTTGTTTGGATTCTTGATTTATTTGACAAATGCTAGTCCCAATTTGTCATATGCAATTAATATATTTTCAAGATTTATGCAAGAGCGAAGGTGAAAGTCACTGGAATGCAGCAAAAGGGATGGTGAGATACATCAAATGTACAAAATATTGTGGACTTCAGTATTAAAAACAATTTTGTACTTATTGGATATTAAGATGCAAATTTTGCAAGTAATATTGATGAGAGGGCATCCACTTGAGGTAATATAATGCATATGGGATCAACATTAGTGTCATGGAGTTGTAAAAGAAAGGTACAGTTGCAAATTCTTCAGCAGAAGCAGAATATATTTCAGCATTGGAAGGTTCATGTGAGATTTTTGATATTGATTGATAGGCTGCCAACAATGAAATTTGCTAATATTCTATTCCAAGACAAAGCATGTCAACATCAAATATCATTATATCATGACCTTACCATAAAAGGCTTCCTCCACCAAATAGCATTACATTGTGACCTTATCATAAAGGGTGTCATCCACCAAATAGTATCATCCAGCCAAAGATCAGATTTCAGATATCTATACCAAACCTCTATGAAGCGAACAAAGTTCCTTCTATAAATTAATTACTCCAAAAGACTTGGAATATCAAGATATCCATTAAGGATATAAATATTATATTAAATATGTGAATAAGAATGAAAATGATAATCTACAATGAGAACAAGCAGCTTGCTTATATATCACGCAAGTGTCTCTTCATGAAGCGTCATGTCTTATTAGACATGCCTCTTCAACCCAATTACTACTTAACTAATAATTAATTATGATTATTATCATTTACATTATATATATTATTTATATATTTTATTCGTTACATTGCCTCCTTCCTCAAAGAGCTTTGTCCTCAAAGCTTGTCGATGAAAAAAGGTTTGATCTCCTTTTCGGCTTCGAACGTCTTTCTGTCTTGGAACAGTCATCTTCGTCAATACAAGTCGATATGATCTTCTTAGTGACAAACAGAATTGTCGCACTGAGAAGGGATCAGACCATCCTAGATTAATCTTCTGTATAGTATTCTGATCACTGGAATTTTGTAACGACTTGTCAGCATAAGACGGAATTGATGTTACGTCATTATTCTCTGAAACATTAATTTGTTGTCTATGGTTTGAATGGTCCTGATACACAGCTTGGTTGATTTGTCTATTGTCATGATTTGGATGCTGATATAAAGTTTTTAGATTTTCTTCTGGCGAAGATGTTGTTGAATTGGTTATGGAACATTCACTTGGGATGTCCATTGTCTGAATTGCAACATCTACGTGTGTCATTTCTTCAACTGACTTGTCTTCTTGAATTGTCATATTCACTGGATCGGTATTCATTCCCTTATTTTCAAATTGAACTGTTGTGACTAGAGATTTCGATACTTCTTCTGGAGTGAATTGTTCCAACTTATCTTTTAATGCTTTCTTATCTTCCTTAAGTTTCTTAGTTTGATTGAGTAGACTTTGATTATGGTTTCTCAGATGTAAAAGTTCTTTGGTTTTTGATTCATCAACCTTATTTTCAGTTTTTTGAATTTTAAGTTTTTCATCCTTTAGATCTCTGATTTGTTCTAATAAATTTTTATTAAGGTTCTTTAAACGCAAATTTTCCTCTTCTTGTTCTGATAAATGCTGCTTGAGTTCTTTCTTTGAGACTTTAGTCTTCTTTGCTTGTGCTAGTAATTTTTCGACGTGGTCCTTGAGACGAGAAATTTCTTCGTCTTTTTCCATTATTTCTTTGTAATGCATATCCACAAGTCCAGCATATTGTTGCTTAAGAATTGTGATTTCTTGTTTCATATCTCTTTGGAATTGTTTTTGTTCATTTCTTAGAGATTCCATTTTTTTTCACTTCTTTTATCTTCCTTTTTTTTTCAACAATTTATTTATTTATTTATTTCTACTTTTTTTTTTATATGATATTCTCTTTCCTTTTTTTCTTTTTTACTCTCTTTTTATATAATTTCTCCTTTATTTTATATATATAGCTCTTCTTTTTCTTTTTCCTTGTTGTTCACTCTTTTAATAAATTTTTTAATATATAATATTTTTTTTTTAATATATATAATTATAAAATTAATATTATAATTTTAATTATATATATTATAAAATTATAATTAATATAAAATTTTTAATATATATACTTTTTTGAGACCCGCTTTTCCTTTTATATGTAACTATATAAGGCTTATATAGTATCCCTTTTTATAACTATAATAATTTTTTTTTCTCAGAAAATCAGAAAATTGGATGAGACGTGACTCTTGGTACGGTCACAATCTTTAGATTTGAACGATTAAAATTATTTAGATCACACCTTTTTTTCTCAACGTTATCAAAATATCTTTTACTTTTAAAATACCATGGGTAATTACCATGGGTTGTTTCTAAAACCTCGGTTAATGTTCTCCACGTAAAATGTAAAACTTATCACTAGTTTCTAAAACCATTTTCCACGTAAAAAATTTTAAATATACTTGAAAAGGTTCCCGCTTATCTTTATTATGCACTTTTATCAATAATGTAAAACCCTTATCTATATATATATATATATTCACCTTTTTTTTTGTTCACAATATATTATTTCCTTTCCTCTTTTTTTTTTATATACCCTTCTTCTTTATTCTTTATTATATCTTTATTTTTTTTTAAATAATGGCCAAAGACCTAAAAAAAAGGAGAATCTCCCAATATATAGCGAAACGCTTCAATTATGACAGCAACAAAGTTGATGATAGGTTGATAGCCAAAGGCCTAGTGATCAGCCAAACGTGGCTCTGATACCAATCAAACGAACAAAGTTCCTTCTAAAGATTAATTACTCCAAAAGACTTGGAATATGAAATTATCTATTAAGGATATAAATATTATATTAAATATGTGAATCGTAAAATGAGTATGATTTACAAATGAGAACGAGAGGCTTGCTTATATACCAAGCAAGTGTCTCTTCATGAAGAGTCATGTCTTATTAGACATGCCTCTTCAACCTAATTACTAGCTTAACTAATTATTATTTATGATTATTATCTTTTACATTCTATTTATATTATTTATATATTTTATTCGTTACAAAATCCCACCAATCTTCAAGCTCTTTCTTCATAGGATTCTAGTGTTCCCACATTACACACCCCTTACGTAGATCCCAGTCCCGGCAACGGAACCATTTGTTGGTTGCTATGGGCCTGACCTAGGTTTGGAAGAGTTATTTAGCCAAACAAATCCCGCAGCTACCGGCCCTTTTGGCAACAGCCCATGGAGCGTGGACTGAGGTCTCACCCGACGTAGTAGGGGAGGGTGATGGAACCAATTTTTTGCACCCTAGCGATGTCTTGGTGTGGTCTGGGAGGTTCGCGCACTGGTTTACAGCTCCGCATTGTTCAGTGCTCGCACCACTCCAAAGTGATTATATTTTTCTTATTACTGTGTTGTTCTACTCTTATGATTCAGAGCTATTCAGGGTCTTTAAGCAAACATTTAACCAACATAATCGATTTGCACACAAAATAAACCGAGATTCACATACACTTATCACATTTACATTAACCAGATATAGAAAGGTAAACCATAAAGACAGATGAGTGATAACACAGAATTTACAGAAGCAAACTTATCTTTATTATTATTCTCCACCAATACATCCAGATCAACCCTGCGCACTCAGCTGCAGGGGTCCGTGCACACAGCCGCGGACTTTCCACGCCTCTACGCACACAGTTGCAGAGCCTCTACCTACTACCTAACCCTCAACTCAGACTTATAGACACTCTTAGACTATCTTCTTTAAGAACCCATTGCATTTCATCCCTCAAAATAACTACCTTTCCCTTATAGAGTCGCGCTCTATTTATACCCTTCCCTGGCCCGCGATCCCTGCGCAGGCCGACTCTATTTATCTTTCTTTACATTATTTTCAGGCATACTACCCTTTGACTTGGCCTATTATAATTCGCACTCCGCGCTTTCAGTGGAGTCATTTCCCTAACTTTGCCCAAAATGTCCAGCTTCGTGCCCTCTAACCGTTACACGGGGCTTTCGCTACCCAACACAATCCCACATCTTAAGGAGCAGATCTGCCTCCCCATCCATTAAGTATTAGAAATATTTTTCATTGTAATTCAAAATTATCACTTTTTAATTGGAATATAGGAGGTCTCATCACGAGTCGACCTACCATGATCATGGGTCCGAACAGAAGTGACATAATCATTTCTGGTCATCAAGTTGGGGTAATGGCTTCTAGTCCTATGGTTATAAGAAAAGAGGTCTCGTCATGAACTGTCTTGTTCACTCCATCTAGGTCTTATGGATGGCATTGTCAATTTCTAGTCATTAGGTGAGGGTAGTGGATTTCAGTTAAAAAAAATCAAATCTAAAAAAGAAATGAGAAGAATAATATGTAACTTCTTTAATATTCTTAGTTTTGAATCTACTTCTCGTTGATGGGATACTTGTGCACCCGAGGTTAAAAGGTAACCTTGTCGAAGCCATGAATGTTTGCTAATAGTAGTGACTCTACCTATGGTATTGAAGTTAAAATCTTTTACCAAAATTCCAAATTTTTGTTTATTATCTTCATCTATTATATTGATAGATTCTTCTGAATATGCATTGAACTTATTTTATATCCTGTAAAAAAACAATTATGCTCCAGGAAGAGATAACTCGTTCAACCCAGTAAGTCACCAATTGTTGGTAGACCAACCATCTCCCCCTCATTTGTTAACAAAAGATATGGGCTCCTCATTTTCACTTTCCTGGTTTTGATTTGAATTGATTTGGATAAATAGTGTGCAATTTATTTCATTTTTATGATAGATTTAATGATATACCTTTAATTATTCACTACTTATTATTTTATTCTTGGAAATGGAGATGTACACCTTCATTTACATCAGGTTATATGTTTATAGTATTATTAAACAAGGTTTTAATATTCAATGTGAACCTATGTCTGTGATTATGGTTTTGGGATATATCTCGTTGAATTTTCTCAAACCGATGCCTACAACAATTTGAAGTTATTGTGATCCCCAACTATCTTCACGGTAATCTATGTCAAGGATTGGAAGGTTAGATTCCTTCCACATGGGTTAATCTAACAATCACCAATGCTCTTACTTGTTATTATCGTACCACTTTGTATCAAGGCCTTGATTACTCATTTTGTGGGATGATTGATAGGGTTTTGCTGAGAAAATCCACCTTTGACTCCATGTTAGGTCCCTATAATACTCGTGTATCCCCCATATTGTTATGTTTGTGTCACATGTAGCCCCCATATTGTTATTTTTGTTCCCCATGAAAGCTCACTATTATTATTATTGTGCCCTTACATTATTATTGTTATCTAGGCCCTAATTATATTGTGACCCTTTATACTCCTACATATACAAAGGAGGTATTTCCATTTGTATCATCCAAGAATTGTTCATTTATGTGATGTAAAAGGACGTTTCCTCCTCAAAGAGTCTTATTTTCAAGTCGTTGATCCATCTCTCCTTCTATTTTGTGATCTATTACATAACATTTGGTATCAGAGATTTGGATCCTAGGGTTTCGCTACTTCAAATGGTTCATCTTGGAATATTCACTATAACATTTCTTATGTGGGGCTTCAAAAGCTAAAATTTCAATTATGTGGATCTAAAATGTTATTGAACATCGTATAAACATTTTAGAGCTTGTTTTTCTATATTTTCAAAGATATGATTCAAGGAAGTTATGGTTTTTATATGCTCTAGAATTATGTCTCAAATAGGTGTCTCAAGGATCATTTCGAGCATCCTAATTAAATTTCATAAAAGGTGGCTAAAATTTCGCAGACTTTAGTTTATGTGGTAACATTTTTAGGTCCAAATCTAGAAACAGTGACACATGACAGTCCATACAAGTTCACTCTACTGAACCAGTCCATAAGCAGGTCATCTTGGGATATTTGGCCTACCTTTATCTTGAAGAATCCAATTATAGTCTAATTGGTGGTGTTGGAAGGAGGACACAAAGGGATACCATAGGATGAAACTTTAGACTTTGAGAGGCCGAAATTATAAATATACAATAGTTTCAAGATAAAGTTCCAAAAAGTAGGAAAAAAGGTATGTATTGTTTTAAATTTCCATAACTTTTGTTTGAAAAATCAGTCTAAAGTGTTTCAAAGGGCAGAGTAAAGCATAGATATCATTATCTAATTCCAATATGCCTCACCACAAGAAAATGGATACTCCCAATAAGCAACGAGAAAGCTCTACTATAATGCATGAAGAAGAGGAAGAAATGCAACGTGATATATCAAAATTACAATACCAAGTGCAACAAATTTCGCTCTTGTAGAGGATAACCAAAAATGAATTGGAAGCGATGATGAATTGCAAGATGGATGGTTTAAAAGAAAAAATAAAAAGGGACATGGACGGTTTTAAGAATGGTTTAAAAGTAGACATAGGAGTTTTTAAAGTAGACATGGACGTGATGAATATCAAATTGGAAGGATTAACAAATTTGCTGCAAGAAAGGCTTGCTAATGGTGACAAGGTAACCCATGAAAATCACGATGAGGAAAAAAAATATGAATTATGATTTTAGGGACTCCAAGATTAGGTTTAAGAACAACCACATTCCAAATATCAACATGAGGAAGTTTGATGGAAAGGATCCAGTAACATGGACAGTACAAATGGAAAAAAAAATTGATCTACATGATGTGCAACACACACAAAAGGTACACATTGAAAATTTATATTTAGAACCCAATTAGTTTGTGTGGTGTCAATGGCTTTGTTCTCATAAATCTCTTGTAACTTGGTAATTTTTTATGGTGGAATTTATAGCACATTATGAGGATAAGAAGAGAAATACCTTCTTTAGTCAATTGATAAATCTCAAACAAAAGGGTTCAATGGTGGAGCACATTTAGGACTTCCAAAGATTGCATATCAAGGTAATTTATATTAGTGAGGAGCATATGATTGATGTCTTCATAGAGGCTTTAAAGGATAATATCCAACATGAGGCTTACCTTTGGGAACCTAAGTCAACTGAGAATTCATTTACAATTGCAATAAAAGTTTAAACAAAAATTATGGCAACAAGGAGGTCTACAACTCACTACTATAAAGATGGAAGTGTTGCTACTCCTAGCATTTTACAACCTACAAGATTTACACCACAACAACTAGAGGAAAAAACAGCAAAACAGATTTGTTAGAGTTGTTATAGAAAATACACTAAAGGTCATAAATGTGTTGAGAAGAAATTATTTTACATAGATTGTGAAGAGGAATGGTCCACAGAATCTCTCGCAATCAGCTGATAAAGTTCGACGTAAAAAACTAGCTCAGAGCACAAAACTAAATGGTAAGTTCCAAATGGTAAAAATGTCATCGTAAAAACTTGTTTTATGTTTATTTCATGTTAATTAATTGAGTAAAGATTAGTATTTACCCATTTTTTCCTATGAAATAGTTATTTTTAATCCATTTGGTGATGTTTTGAGCAGGTTTTACAACTGACTTACAAAATTCGGCGTGCTCAATTTCAAAATTGTATCTTTGACCACAGAGCACACTTTTATCTCTTTTTCGAGCTCTGTTAAAAACGAAAAGGGAACCCCCTTGGAGTCCTCTTTAAGCTCTTTTCAGACTCTCTAAATATGAAAAGATTGTCGAGCGCTTGTCCTTTCCAACTCATTAACGGATTGAAAATGATATCTCTCTTATATTATTTTACTCGTTTTTGGGCTTGGAGTCCTCTTTAAGCTCTTTTCGGGAACAATAAACATCAAAAGAAGAAGATATACACCATGAACCAACACCAGGGGATGAAAAAAGAATAAATTACCACTCCTCAAACTCCTCAAACTCTCAATATAGAAGGGTATATCAAGAACAAAAGGTAATGGTATTGATTGATTTGGGTAGTACCCATAATTTAAATCATTGTAAGATAGCCAAGGATTTGAATTGCTTTCTACACGCAACACTAGAGTTTTAAGTGATGGTTAATGTAGATGGAAGAACTATAAATTGCTAAGGGAAATGCCATAATATCAATCTAACCATGGGGTAATATGTATTGAATAACCCAATGATTTTCATTCCAATGGGTGGTGTTGATGTTGTATTAGGAATCCAATGGTTACAATATTTATAGACAATGGCTTTTAATTTCAGGAACACTTTTTGAAATTTTTTTGTGAAGTGTTGTAACATTATTTAGTTTTGATAATTTAGCATATTAGTCAAAATAATTTCAAAATGTTAAGATAGGATATGGATGCAAAAGAAGGAAAAGTTAAAATGTTAGGAAAATTTGATGTTTTATAGGCATCCATATCAATAAAATGTTAGGTGTTAGCCGCCCTAAATAAAGAAGGCAAAGGAAAATAAAATGTTAGCGAAGAAAAATAAAAGTAAGGCTTCATTTTATGTTTTTGAAAATGCACAGGTTGCTAGTCTAAATGCGTTATAATCAAACATCAACCTTTTCTTCATGTGAAGAAGAAAAAGAAAGGAGAGTAAAGGTTACTCTAAGGTTGTATATTAATTTTGAAGTATTAATATTATTCCTAAGTTTTAAATCCCTATCCCTACGTATTAATACTATCCTAATTTTTAATCCCATATAACCCCTTTGTTCATAATTCCCTTCATTCTCATATTTTTTAAACCCCTCTTATATCGCACATTTCCAAATACCATATTACATCAATTCCTGACCCCACCAAATTATCCCGTCACATCACGATTAATTCTCTGCCATGTCACTCTTCATATCCTCCTATCTTCTCACATCTGACAGCCCGTATGATATTTCATCTCCCCCTCGCCATCTGAGCTTTACCACCCGGGGGGTCTAAAATGGGCAGTATACCAAACCGTGCCCACCTCTACATGGCATCTCCTTGGCATTTTGAACCCCCCATGAGTGAAACCACAAACCACTCACCCTCCCTGAAAAGTTGATTCCTTACTCTCAATACTGCTTACCTAACCATTGTACTTCCGCCATTCCCCAGCTGCCACCTCATCCGTTCCATTAATACTTCATCAAATCATATTCATTCCCTCCACAATCAACCCGTTAAGCATTTAATTTTCTTAGTCATTAATTCAACAGAACCGTGCCACCAATGGAAAACCAGAATTCCTATATAAACCTCCTTCTTATTTGTTTATAGGTTACATAATTCATGTTTTATTACTTCCATTGATTTGATTACAGGTTGCTTGCCAAATCCCAACATTGTCAACTGCCAGTGACACTATTTGTCTGATCATTTCTGAATTATTCCTTTTGTTCCTGCCCCTAGAACCTTCTGCTTGTCTGAGAATTGTCTGCTCCCAATCATTTTTTCACTCTCAGCCATAACCAACATGTCTCCTAAGGAAAAATGACCAGAGGAAATTATTAATCCTCTAATCTATCCTCATGTAGATCTTCACCATATCCCTATGGCCAACAGAGACTTCAAAATCCTTGAGACACTCTGTGAGCTTGACCTCTTCGAGATGTATTTCTGGCTCGAAGATAAATATATTGACAAATCAGATGACATCCAACTATGGAAGTCAAACCTACCTCATTATTTCTTTCCTCGCACTAACAACACCCTTGATTTCATTAGGAGATGCCATGCTTCATACTTTCCAAGCCAAAGGGCCATAGTCAGCCCCACTGGACAAATTTTATTCACCATAACCCCTAGGGCTATTGATCAAATTATGCAAGCCCCCAATTGTGAGAATGCTACACCTTTTTCTTATGAAGCACTAGTTGAAATATACCAGAAACTAGACTTTGCCAAGAGAGCCCAAACTCTTGAACTCTTCTTGACACAGGATGTTGCGTTACCAAAGAAACATCCTCCTTATCCCTCCTCCATATTCCCTGAGAGAGCCAAGTAGATAATCATTTTCATTTCCTACCTCCTTGCCTACTACTCTGATCAATGGGTAGATGAGGCCATTATAGGATTTTTGTCCATCTTCTCTAATGATGCTAAGCCCTCAATTGTGTTCAATTTCATCCATTTTCTTGCAGATTCGATTCATCAGCAATTGGTCAAGTTTCCCACAGAGGAGGTATTCAAATATGCCTCTGTCTTAGTCTACATGTTCCTATACTTTCAGGGGGACAACATGAACCTATCATTGCAAAATCTGGATGAGAAGGGAAACCAGCAGTCGGTCATTTTCTAGAGTACTCTGGTCATGAAAGAGCAGAAGGAGTACACTTACAAACAATTTACTGAAATGTTTATTCACCCAGATATAGGTCTCCTAAGAAGCAAAAATGAACCAAGAATCAGTGAAGAGATCAAAAGGGTATTTCAACTGTAAGAGCAAGTGCAAATAGTAGACTGGTACTTGTATGAAAATTACACAGAAATAAGGATTTTTTATTGTGAGCTCCCACCTTATAAGCTGCCAAAATTCCTCCCAATGAGGATTTTTTCCTTAGAATACATCAAGAAGATGATCAACATGGACGAATTTCACTTTGTTTCTTCTAAGAAAAAGTCTCAATTTAAGATAAAAACAGAGGTTGGCCCATTCATTTGCAACAATAGGGTAGTAGGGGAAGAGGCAGACAAACTTTTGAAGGAGATGCAATTTAATCTCAGTTTTACATGGTCTTATGATCCATTAGGGATCGTTTCAAGATTAAAGGTAGAAAAAAAATCTACTCCTTATTTTCACACACCCAGGCCAGAAATAGGAAAGTATAAGAATCAGTCAGAGTGGGTAGAGAACACATTACAGGGGGAAAAAGAATAGCAGGTTTCCTCATCATTAATGCAGACTCCTACAATGCAGGAGAAGACAGCCAAGAGGAGCAGAGAGGAAGAGTCCCCTTTAGGGACAGATATCTTTAGTGAGGGGTTAAAATCATGTACAGAAAAAAGGCTAAGATTAATTCTAGACTAAGTCTTAGCAAAGATTCAGAGAAGCAGACTCTTATCACCACTAATGAGCCTCTTGTATCTTCATCAGTGAGTGATCAGTCTACATAGTCTCCTACCACCTCCACAACATCACAAGAGTAGCAACAGATTATGCACACGGGTACATCTACTTCAAGCGAGCAAGAGAAGAGCATCATGGATATCTTCAAGGAAATAAAAGTCAGGAACGAAACCTTGAATATACACGCATACAACCAGTTTTAGAAACAGACCTCTGGTGCCCAAAGCAGACTATTATCATTCTTTGACTCAAATAAGGGGAAGATTCATATGGCATTCCTCCAGGAATAAGTTCCTCGGCCCAAAGGAGCATCAGACTATAAAAAGACATCTTTTGAGTTTGATGTCAAGGATATACATCCCATTGACCAAATGGAGATGCATAAACAAACTGGGGAAATGATTTACTCTATCGTAACACATCTATGAGTTTGTCCAAAATATAGGTCACACTAGAAAATGTCCAGTCACAACTAAAGATGGAGAAAGTTTAAACTCTTGCCAAAGATACCGGGATCAAAACCTTGGAAGATTTGGTAATTAAACTTGGTTATGATCTTTCAAACATTAATGCTGAAGAGGAGTTGGTTAAGAAAAATAATTTGGATATAGCAACACTTAGGAAGTAATTGAAGCTACTTGTTGCTGAAGATCCTCTAGCCAAAGATATTCTAGAGACAGAGACTCAAAAGGAAGACATGATCAAAACTCATCATGGATCAGACTGCACAATTTAAACAGATGGAGACAAAGATGGATAAATTGATCAAGGAAAAAGATAAGGCTACTAAACACATTGCTCCTTTATAAGCACTTCCTATCAAAGTCATCCCCATGGCATATCTGCTACGACAAGTGCAAGAGATATTGCAATCCAATTGGCCAATGCAGTCCAAAACATGTATGTACAGAATGAAAAAATCAAGAAGTTGCATGATCAGGTGAAACTACGGGAGGATCATCAAAAGAAATCTGAAATTTTTCATGCAGCAAAGCTTCAGAGAGCTCAGAATCAAATTGAAGCATGGAAGAAGTTAGAAACTGAGTCTTCCATTGGCTACACTCTTAGTAATGTCAAAGAAATTATCTGGAAAAACATCATAGAGGAGATTGATGAAATCTGGCCATGTATCCAGATCATTTTGTAGCAGAAGTAGTTAATGGAAAAGAATCAAGAAGTTGCATGATCAGGTGAAACTACGGGAGGATCATCAAAAGAAATCTGACATTTTCATGCAACAGAGGTTCAAAGAGCTCAGAATCAAATTGAAGCATGGAAGAAGTCAGAAACTGAGTCTTCCATTTGCTACACTCTTGGTAATGTCAAAGAAATTATCTGGAAAAACATCATAGAGGAGATTGATGAAATCTGGCCATGTATCCAGATCATTTTTTAGCAGAAGCAGTTAATGGAAAAGGAAAACCAGACCATTGCTAATATAAATTCTCAACTAGAGAGATGTCTTCTACAGCCAATAGCATAATAAGGTTTCTCACTTCTAAGAACAGGTATGAACTAGATGATCTATGAGTGGATGACAGGATTAAAACCATTTTGGAGGTGAAGAAAGTTCTGACCAAAAAGAACTTAGTAGTGTAGTTGACAGACAAGTGCCACACTCTTGAAGTGGTAGTCGATAATTTTTCACAAGAATTGATGCATTAAACAAGAAGGGTTTTCCTTCACTGTTTGTCATCAGTGATAATTTAATGACCAGGGAGGACTACTTGAAGAAGCTACAGGACATTGCCAAGGACACGGCCAAGTCCTCCAACATCAAAGGTTCCATGACAGGTAGGGCGTTCTACAAGGCCATCAGCAACATATGTTTTATTCAAAATGAGATAAAACATATTTTTACTGTAAAACCCACTTTTGCCAAGTATATTGAGGTAGATTAGATCTAATGTAGAGTAACTAAGATATCAATTCCACATGAAGAACAGTGGGAAAAACTGTGTGAATATCAGGATTAGAAGACATGTCAGCTTTGCCAGCGTAGCACCAGAAGAGTGGCCACTTAGCAACAGATTTCCATCAAAATAGGTCCATATGTGTAGATTCATTATTTTTGATAGAATTGCTTCCCTTTCTATTAGTTTTAAGTAATAATAGCATGCCTTGTCACTCAGGCATTTATTGTAATATTTTCTATTTTTGCTCAAATACTTCATTATGTCGAAGTATTCAGGGTTGCACCCTTGAGCTAGTTATCAACCAGATTTGTACTAAGCTGGAGCATTTTTGATATAAGAAAATATTCTGGATTTACTTCACATGGCTTGTCTCTCTGTGAGTTGTTTTCATTATGTTTTCCATTATGTATTCCTCATATAATTTAATTATTTTACAGTCATCCGATTGAAAATCTAATTGAATCTCAGTTTCATTTTGAATCCGTTGTGAATTTGTAGTTTAATTAAGAGATTAATTTACAGGACTATCTGTTATTGTAAATTCCTCTTTGAATTTAAATTGCACTAGATTTTTGTAATGACTTGATTATATTTTTTTGATTAAGAAAACATATTTTTCTTAATTTCTGCTTATAAATGGTCAAATACTCTATTTGAATATTAAATAATTTATACTTCCCCATATTCTTCTTATCCATCCCACTTAAAATCAAAATAACAGTATGTATTTAAAGAAAAAAAAATTGTTTTATTAAGAATATTTCTAAGTTTAAAGCACCTATTTAAAAGCAGTTCACTGGTCATCCAACCATTAAAATCAAACAAAACATTTTAGACGCTTTTTCATAGCCAATTGACCTTAGGTTATCTCAAAGGAAAACATGAAGGAAGGGAAATTGAATTAAGGGGTATCAGTAGGAAACCTAGTAAGATAATCAACTCTAATAGCATGATAAATATTTTTAAGAAGCAACAACGAGGAGTAAATGCAAAATTATGCTCACTAGATGTTCAAACATCTAAATCTCCCATTTATCCATATCTCCAAAGAGTCATTGACAATCATTCAAAGGAATTTGAGAGTCCCAAGAGTCTCCCAAATATTCATGGTCATGATCGTGCTATTCACTTGATTCCAAGAAGTGTTCCTCCAAACATCAAACCTTACAGATATCCTTGTGCCTAGAAGAGCGAAATTGAATGTATGGTTTCATTTAGAGGTCGGTATAATTCAACTTAGCCAAACTTATTTCTCAACTCTAATAGTATTGGTGCTTAATAAGGATGGATCATGGTGCATGTGTGTGGATTATATGGAGCTCAACAAGCTCAGTACTAAAGATAAATTCCCCATTCCTGTCATTGATGAATTGTTAGATGAATTACATGGAGAAATTTACTTCACCAAGTTGGATCTTCATTCACAATATCATCAAGTTAGAATAAAGACTAAAAACATTCCGAAGAAAACATTTAGAACTCATGAAGTTCATTATGAATTTTCATGTCTTTTGGCCTTACTAATGCACTTTCCACATTTCAAGGTTTAATGAATTATATTTTCAAACCCTTCCGTAAAAAAATTGTGTTAGTATTTTTTGATGATACACTAATCTACAGCAAATCTTGTAAGGATCATGTTCAACATGTTGATAGGGTGCTAAAACTATTGGAAGAGAAATAATTGTATGCAAAAACCTCCAAATGTTTCTTTGGGGTACAAGAAGTGGAATATTTGGGTCATGTTTTATCTCACGAGGGTGTTAAGGTAGACCCTAAAAAAAATAAAGCCATCAAGGAATGGAAAATCCGCACAACTATAAGGCATCTTCGAGGATTTCTTGGGTTGGCATGTATTATTACAAGTTTGTTAAGAATTATGGGAAAATAGTAGCACCCCTAACAACAATACTTAAGAGAGATGCATTTTCTTGGACTACATAAGAAACTAAGGCCTTTAAACATTTTAAAGAGGCAATTTGTCGAGTTCCAGTCTTAGCTACACTAGACTTCACAAAAAGAAAAAGGAATGTGATGCCTCAGGAAATGAAATTGGTATTGTTTTATTGTAAGAAGGAAGACCCATTACCTCTGAAAGTCATCCAATAAAAGTAAATAATATACACAAACCCATTTATGAGAAGGAATTGTCGGCAATTCTACATTCTCTAAAGAAATGGTGCCCTTACCTAATTGGAAGAAACTTCAAGGTAAAAACATATCATGATAGTCTTAAATACTTCTTGGAACAAATATTATCTTCATAAGAGTAGAAAAAATGGGTCACAAAGATCTTGGGTTATGACTTTGAAAACATCTACAATAAAGGGAAGCAAAATGTTGTTGCAGATACACTCTCAAGAAAGGATGAGGATGTGGAGACATAGTGATTTGAAATCGATCATAAACTAAAACTGAAGTAGAATTGTTTAATTGCCAACAGTGAATTGATTGTTAACCTTAAGTGTTGAATGTGGAATACTGAAGGAAAGAAGTCAATTCAAGACTTAATCAATAACTTAAGAAATATAATTAAGTATGAATTTGGAATAAGAACAGAGATACAAGACATCAAACATTGATTACGGAGTTCGTCCCTGATGGAATGTGTCTCCGGGTCCACTTTCAAGATGGGCATCTGCTTTATTAGGATTGATCGAAAGAGGTCTTTTACATAGAAAAAACATCACATTGAATGTGCAAGTGGGCACTTTTGGTCTCTCTCAACATAAAGCTCTATATCCTAGCTTTCCAACACCTGTCTCGGTTCCCAATTCCGCCTCTGGACGGCCAAGATACACTAAAAACAATAACTACCTCTATGGCTCAGCATCTTCTTACATGACTCAAAATCACTCTCTCTCCCTTTACCATGAGCAAAAAGGTTGAATTTATAGAAAAATAGGTAGATTCGAGGCTCATATAGGCATGAATGGTTTGTTTTGAATGTTTAGAGTCTTGGTCTTATGACTAGCTGACACGTTAGGATAAGGTCATGGTGGGTTTGTTAAAATAGCATAAAACTAACAAATAAAACCCAAACAAGACCTTGGATAACCCCAAACCCACTGGCGGTTAACTACTAGTACAGAGAGATGGAACGGCCAGCATGTGACTGCGCATACCCTCTGACGGTTGTAGCTTACATGGCGTATTACCCCCGACAGTTCCGGTCAACTGTCAACAACCGTTCACATGTCTCCCTCCACTGACGGTTAAGTCTACTCTCCGCTGCGGTGAAGGCTGATTACGGCTACCAAAGCGGTGTTCACACATTGTGGTCCTGCTTCGATATTCTCCACATGGTTAGGGATGTGATTTGATTTGTATCATTTTTAATATATGATCTAAAGTATGTTATTTGCAATAAAATTGATGCCATAGGTTTATTACTTAGGTTTAGGACTTATATGATAGGGTTTAGCACATAGGTTTTAGTGCTAGTTTATGTCCTTAGCTTAGGATTTAGAATTTATTACATCACCATAGAAAAACCCATTACAAACCACTTTGTCACATTATTACTTTCAAACACCATGAAATTTAACCAACACTAGACACTGAAGAACATTGGTGAAGCTGACGAAGCTGAAGATGACCTGAACTCTCTGGATACATTGGACTGATAAGATCCTCCTAGATCAATCCTCTCCACTTGAAAGCTTTTGGACCACAAAAGTTTGATTTAAGCAAACATCAGGTGAGGGTACAGTTCCCTCACTCTTCCTATCTCCATCCACCTTGTCTTGCTTGGATTCATGCCCTTGAGTCCCACTCGAAGATATTCAACATCTCCATGCCTTGAAGATCGAATCTTCTTGTCCAATATGATATCTTCCTACAACTCATTCATATACTCAGTTTCCATATCATCAATAGTCTGAATCTGTGTATCTTCCTCGGGATCCATGATCATCGGAGGTTCATACAACTTTAGATTTTCCACATTTACAACTGAGTAAATATGCGTGTAAGGAGGTAAATCTAATTGAAATGCATTATTTCCAATCTTTTCCACAATCTTGAAAGGACCATACCTAATAGGTTTCAATTTCTTACGTTCTCCTTTCAACCTGTCTTTACTAATATACAACCATACCTGATCGCTGACTTGAAAATGATGATGGACTCGATGCTTTTCATGGCGCATTTTGTACTTGGCCTGACTCTTCTCTAACTGATCCTACACTACTTCATGTATCTATTGTATCCGTTGAATGAACTTAACTTCTTTGATTGCATAATCATGTTCACCCACTTTATCCTCTTCACCAAACATGAAATCCATTGGTGACTTTGGTAGATACCCAAAACATGTTTCAAATGGCAATCGATTAGTCGAATAATGTAAGGCTCGATTGTAAGCATGATGTACATAAGGTAAAGATTCATCCCACAACTTAGGATGTTTACTGCAGTAACCTCGGAAAAAAATTATGATTGTCCTGTTCACCAATTTTTTTTGTCCGTCGGTCTGTGGATGAAAATCTATGCTCTTCTTCAGCTTTGTGTCCATGATTCCCCACAAAGTGGACCAAAAATCTCCTACAAAACGAGTATCTTGATCAGAAATAATGGAAGTAGGTAACCCAAAATGAACCCATACCTGTTCGAAGAACATATTTGCAGTCTATTCAGCAATCACTTGCTTTTTGCATGGAATAAGAATGCACATCTTGCTGAATCTGTCAACCACGACATACATGTAATCATGCCCTCTATTAGACATAGGAATTCCTCCTACAAAATCCATGGAAATGTTGTCCCATGGTCACAAAGGAACTGGAAGTGGCATGTACAAACCGATCTTTCGATTACTTGGCTTGCTTGTCGAACACATCACACATCCTTTAATGTACTTAACAATTGTGTCATACTTGCGAGGTCAGCAACAATAACTTTGAATTTGTGCCATTGTTTTTCTTACTCCAAAATGTCCTGAAATGTGAGAAGAATGTGCTTCCTGAATGGCATGCGCTCTTTCTGTTTGTGGTATGCACCACTTACCCACATGATATAACAACCCATCATGAATATGATAATTGATTTCTTCCACCTGAGCACCATGAGTTAGTGATTCATAAATATCTTTGAAATCAGCATATGTACTATATTGTTCTATATAACTTTCATGTTTTAAAGAACTATTCTACATCACTATTGAACCATTCAAAGATGGTCTAGACAACATATCAGCTACTTTGTTTGTGACACCTTTCTTATACTTAATTACTAAGTGAAATTTTTGAAGAAATCCCATCCATCTGTAATGATGAGATTGTTGCAACTTAGTTTGAGACTGAAGGTATTGAAGAGGCAGATGATTTGTGTGAATCACTATTTCCTTAACCATTAAATAATGTTTCCATTTTTTCACACTTTCAACCAAAGCAAAAAATTATTTATCATATGTTAGATAGTTCATTACTGCCTTAGAAAAAAATTTAGAATGAAAACAAATTGGTTTCCCTTTTTGAAGTAAAACTGCACCCATTTCATAACCACTAGCATTTGTTTCAATTTCGAATGGTTGTTGAAGATTTGGTAAAGCTAAGATTGGTGTTGTGACAATTTTTTGCTTAAGTGTATCAAAAGCTTTTTGTTTGTAGAATTGAGGCTTCGGGAACTTTAGAACCTGTTAAAGCATGTAACAGTGATGCAATCAAATAAAAATGAGCTATAAATTTCCTCCAATATTGAATTGCACCTATAAAACTTCTAACTTCAATCACATTATGTGGTCTTGGCCACTTAACAATCACATCGATTTTAGTTGGATCTATTTTCAAACTTCCACCTCCAACTATGTAACCAAGGTAATTCAATGAAGTTTTCCCAAAATCACATTTGGAAAGTTTAAGGTAAAAATTTTCCATGTGCAACACTTCAAAAACTTGTTTAACATGCCTAACATGCTCTTCCATACTTGAACTGAAAATCAGATTATCATCTAAGTAGATTATGACAAATTTATCAATGTATGGGCGGAATACATCATTCATAACCCGCATGAAATTTGTTGGCGCATTACACAAACCAAAAGGCATTACTAACCATTAAAATAGTCCCTGCCTAGTTTTGAATGCAGTTTTCCAGATGTCATTTTCTGCTATGCTAATTTGATGATATCCACTTCACAAATCTAACTTAGTGAAATAAACAACATTTTTCAGGGTATCAAGTAAATTGTTTATCCTAGGAAGATGATACCTATTTTTTATTGTGATTTTGTTTAAGGCCCTAAAGTCAACACACATTCTCCATGTTTCGTCTTTCTTAAGAACCAAAATTATGGGTGAGCCACATGGAGATGAACTGGGTCGAATAAAACCATTTTCAATCAATTTCTGGATTTGTTTCTTTATTTCTTCAATCTCTATAACAGACATCATGTGATACATTCCAATATTAGGAAGAGGGGCATCTGACATCAATTGTATCTCATGTTGTATTTCTCACTTAGGAGGAAAATGTTTTGGTTCTTTAAATAGATTTTGAAAAGAATCTACCACTTTAACCAATTTATCTTTAAACTGAGATTCGAAACCTGAAAAAGCATCATGCTAATCTTTATTTTGTTCTTGTACAACCATGAGTACATATCTCTTACTTGAACTTATTAACCACTTCATCTGATTAACTAAAACTAAATCCAAGTGTGATTTGAGCTTATGTTCCCTGACAATATATTCAATCCCACCTTTCTTAAGGTGGTATTTATGCTCTTTCCTATGAAACATTGTGTCACGATCATAGAGATAAGGACTTCCTAGCATTGCTCCACATATGTCTGCTAGAATCACATCTAAATATACTTCATCAATGTAATTAGTTGTGATGGAAATGTTTCACTGACACTACTTTGTGACATTAATTCGAGTCTCTTTATTTAGCCAACCTAGTGGGTATGGTCTTTGATGATTCTGTCTCCAAACCCAATTTCTTACTAATCTTTAGATACTAAATATGTTTGTGATCCACTGTCAAATAATTTATCTATTTTATTGTGCTTAGAATTTATCCTTATGTGAAATAATTCAACCCTTTTATCCTCATTTAGATGATTTATGTTTGAAGAAGGTGCAAAAGTACTAGAACTTGAACCAGTGTCAAAAGTTCTACCTGTCGAAACCATTGTGGTTATTTTACCTTCATCACATGAGTCGGAGACCAAATCTTATTGGATAGTTGCATTAGCCTTCTTTTCACCTTTCTTCTTCTGGAACTTCTTTGATCTGAGTTCTGGGAGAAGTTTCCAACATTTGGACGCATCATGTCTGATCCTCTAGCAATGAGTACAAGTAGGTCTTTAATTTTCCTTCTGATTTGTCGTTGATCTATTTCCCTTCCTCTTGCTTTCTTTGGAATCCTTGATTTCTAATTGTTTGGATGGTTTCTATGAAAACTTAAATGGTCTACCACCTGATTCAATATGTATGCCTTGAACACACACTTCATCAAAGTCATCAGGATTAAACATCAATATTGTATGATGTAAATTTTAATGTAAACTGCAAATGTACTTTAATAATTTTTCACGTATATCCAATGGAATACCAAGTGCCAAATCTGTATTCCTGAACTCCTAAGTAAACTCATGAACATTATGCCCTTTACCTTGCCTCAAAAGCTGCCAATCAATAACAGCTTGCTCCATGTGTCCGAAAGGATAGAATTGTTTCCTGAGAGATTTTAAAAACTTAGAGCATGAAGAGATGACTTTACCTTTCTACTTTACATCTATTTGAGTTTTACTTTCCCACCAGATTAAAGTTTACGCCCCCCCCCACACCCCATTCTAAGTGTAGCTAACTAAATTTTAATTTTATCATCAGAAATGTTATGAATACGAAAATACACTTCTAACTCCTTAATCCAGTTATCTAACTTTTCAGGACTCATTTCACCATCATAAATAGGTAGCTCAAATTTTACATCAAGTTTCAAAAGAGATGATTTCTTATGTTTATTTTATGTTTCAGAATCAAAACTGGAAGAAGAAGATGATGATGATGATGGAGATGATAAAGGAGAAGGAGGTTTATCAGCCTTGCCTTTTCCCTTGTCCTTCTTCGATGTGTTTGAAGAATAAATTTCATCTCTTGCCCTCTTATCTTCGCATAGTTCTCCCAACATCTACTGCACGCTCAAAAACACTTTCTGAAACTGTTCCTCACTCATATTTGCTTCAGGGGTTTCACCTACATCAGATCCTCCCATTGTCGATTTATGAGCAACTTTTCGCTTTCCAAACTCTAGATAAAACGCCTCAAGTGTTCCTTATCCACGTTGCAACTTAGACCTGGTTAACATTCACTTGCAAAACTTCTACAAAACACAACCTTCTATGGTACGAAATTATATGATCTGAAATCGATCATAAATTAAAACTGAAATAGAATTGATTAATTGCCAACAGTGAATTGATTGTTAACCTTAAGTGTTGAATGTGGAAGACTGAAGGAAAGCAGTCGATTTAAGTGTTAATCAATAAATTAAGAAACATAATTAACTCTGGATTTGTAGTAAGAACAGAGATAGAAGACACCAAACATTGATTACGAAGTTCATCCCTGATGGACTACATCTACGGGTTCACTTTTAAGATGGGCATCCCCTTTATTAGGATTGATCGAAAGAGGTCTTTTACACAGAAAAAACATCAGACTTAATGTGCATGCAAGCACTTCTGGTCTCTGTCAATAGAAATATCTCTCTCCTAGCTTTCCAGCGCCTATCTCAGTTCCCAATTCTGCCTTCGGACAGCCAAGGTACACTGAAAATAATAACTACCTCTCTAGCTCAGCATCTGCTTACAAGACTCAAAATCACTCTCTCTCCCCTTACCATGAACAAAAAGGTTGAATTTATAGAAAAATAGGTTCATTCGAGGCTCAAATAGGCATGAATGGTTTGTTTTGAATGTATAGAGGCTCAGTCTTATGACTTTCTGACACCTTAGGATAAGGTTCATGGTGGGTTTATTAAAATAGCATAAAACTAACAAACAAAACCCAAACTGGCGGTTAACTACTAATGCGGAGAGATGGAATGACCAGCATGTGACTGCGCATACCATCCGACAGTTGCGGCTTAGCTAGCAGTCTTACCCCTAGCAGTTCCAGTCAACTGTCAATAATTGTTCACATGTCACCCTCCGTCGACGATTAAGTCTGCTCTCCGCTACAGTGAAGGCTGACTGCGGTTACCCGAGAGGTGTTCACACATTACGGTCCCGCTGCGGTCTTCTCCACGCAGTTAGGGTTGTGATTTGATTTGTATTGTTTTTAATATATGATCCGAAGTGGTTTATTTTCAATCAAATTTATGCCATAGGTTTATTACTTAGGATTAGGACTTATATGCTAGGGTTTAGCACATAAGTTTTAGTGCTAGATTATGTCCTTATCTTAGTATTTAGACTTTATTACATCACCATATCAAAACCCATTACAAACGACTTTATCACATTATGACATTCAAACACCATGAACTTTAACCAACACTAGACACTGGTGAATTTGACGAAGCTGAAGATGACCTGAACTCTCTCGATACACTGGACTGACAAGATCCTCCTGGATCACATAGCTTTGTGCCATTTCTATTATCCAACCTAATTGGATAAATGAAGGAAGGGATGAATGGAATAATGAACAACAAGTTTGGTGATCCAGGTGGATTTTGGTAGCCACCTGCCAAGTCCACCTAGAGCCCCACCATTGTTCCTCTCAGCATTTTCAGTTTCCTTAATTGTAGCACAAATTACTACTTTTAGTAGTTTTTCGGGTCCTGAACTTTCAGAGCCGTTTTGAGGCCCTAAACGACGTTTTTTGGGAAATCTGGGAGCAACATGGGTCCATGGACCGATTTTGCCCTTCCCAAAGTTGTAGCGCTCGTATAGATCTTTCTAACGAGCTATTGTACGCGTCAAACGAAGATCGTATGCCAAAGTTACGACCCCGGGAAGTTGATGTATCAACTTACCCAAAACGGGGCCCACAATTTGGTGTTTCATCTTCTAGGGTTAGGTTTTGGGATGTGAAGGGTTTTCCATTGTTTCTCAACAATAAATAGGCCTTCGAGCCTCATTGTAACACAATTCAGAGGCATGTAGCTGCCACATCTATTCTCAGAGATAAGCTACCATTGCCCTAGCTGGTTTATTTCCATTATTGTTTGTAATCATATTTCAGTATTTTGCATTAATGAAATTAAGTATTATTTTCGTTGCATATCTATGTTTATGTTTATCTCTGTAATTTGTTGCGTTCTTGTTTAAATCTGGATCAGTGGTATCAGAGCGGTTTGTTTTTTCTCTGTGTTTCTTTGCATGTCCCCAACGATGTCAAGATATAAGGAGTTAGGGCTTGAACTGGTCGAACCTTTGCAAGACCAGTCTCGCAAATCCCGACGGCCTCCCATGGCAGATGAGAACAAAGACGAGGGGGTAGGAGATCCTACCAAAATCTTGCTTGAAGAAGCCCTCGAGCGAAAAAGGAACGCAATGATGGACAACTTTGCCCAGATCCTTCAGCGGCTACCCAGAAGCAACGCGTCGGCTTCCAGCAGCTACATTGGAAATGCCACGCCCTTTAAGGTACAAGTTAATGAAATCCCCATATTTGAGGGTTAGATAAACGCAGATGCCATAGATAAATGGTTAAATCTGCTACAGGGTTATTTTTCTGTTCATGAATTTTCGAGTCGGGAAAAGATTATTTTCGCTCTTCTCAAAGTAGCCCCCCACGTCAAGGACTGGTGGGAAACCTACTGCGAGCAGAAGGATGAAAATATTGGCTCACTATTTTCAGCCTCACCCACATGGAATTCTTTCCAGGATGCCATCAAGGAGCAGTACAACCTTATCGGAAGCTATGAGGATCAATACATAAAGTGGACTACACTGCGGCAGGGAAGGGACCAAGATGTGCCTGCGTTCACTAATCTTTTCTATACCCTTCGCACAAAGTTGGGTATCAAGGATTTGGAGTAGCATTTGATACTCAAATACCACGGATGCTTGCACAAGTACATCCAAGAAGAAATAGAATTCCTGAACATCTCCTCGCTCGGCACAGCATACCGATATGTTGTCAAGGTCGAGCAGAAGTTTAAACAGAAGAAGTGAGACTTTGGATCTGCAAATCCGAAGCAAGGGAAAGGTGCCCCTAAACCACATAACAAAAGACAAAGCCAAGGCGGGGCAGCCCAAGACAACCCGCCAAAGCTGCAAGCAAAGAACGGCGC
This sequence comes from Pinus taeda, assembly GCA_000404065.3. Taxonomy (NCBI): domain Eukaryota; kingdom Viridiplantae; phylum Streptophyta; class Pinopsida; order Pinales; family Pinaceae; genus Pinus; species Pinus taeda. The sequence continues at coordinate 1,197 of APFE030876293.1, read as the reverse complement.
CGCGAAGCCAAAAAAGGACATGGGAAAATGGTGTGAGTTCCATAAGAGCTCCACCCACAACACAAGTGAGTGTCGGGCCAAGAAATCACTAGTGGCTAAGCTAAAGGTTTCAGAATCAGATGTATGTTCCAACTCTGAGTCAGAACTAGACAAGGGGAATGACAAAGGGAATCATATTATCGATGCGGAGCCCAACGCCACTGTTTCCACCACGAAGATACAGAAGAAGGAACCCGAAGATCCAAAGGAGGAGGAACGTCTCTTCCACTCCTAGATGTGGGTAAAGGGCTCCCGCTACAGTTCATTGTTGATAGCGGGAGCCAAAAGAACCTCATTTCGGCAGAGGTTGTGAAGCGGTTGGGCTTACTGACCATAGCACATCCACAACTGTACACCATCGGGTGGCTTCACCAAGGACGGGATCTTCACATGAGCCAGCAGTGTCGCCTTCCATACAACATCGAGCCCTTCGCAGATGAGGTATTGTGTGACATTTCTCCCCTTGAAGTTTGTGATGTATTATTAGGACAACCATACTTGTGGAAGTGACATGTTGTGTATGAATCAAGGCCCCATGTTGTTACTATTACATTAGGAAATAAGTTGTACAGGATACCAGAGGTAGCACTGCCTACCGCCATCTCTTTGATTACTGCAAAACAATGCAGTAAGCTCATTTCCAAAACTGGGAAATTTGTTTTCCTAATGATACACCCTCAAGGAAAAAAGAAGACAGTGGCCACAACCTCCAGACAGGACCCCTCCACATGACAACTACAGATGGACAAGGTCATGGAGGAGTATGAGGACATATTCACCTCCCCCGCAGGGGTTCCTCTAAACTGTCAGGTCAAGCACTCCATCGATCTGACCCCACGTGCGCCGCTACCCAATGGACCAATTTATCGGCGCTCCATTCTAGAGAACAATGAAATCAAGAGGAAAATTTAGGAGCTGCTACAGAAAGGTCACATCCATCTGAGTTCATCGCCTTGCAGAAGCCCGATTGTGTTGGTACAGAAGAAGGATGGGACTTGGAGACTCTGTATTGACTATCGGACGTTGAACAAGATCACTGTCTGTAATAGGTACCCGATCCCGCGGATTGATGACCTCCTGGACCAACTAAAGGGGGCGAAATATTTCAGCAAGATCGATCTGAAGTCAGGATATCACCAGGTACCAATTGAACCCTCT
>APFE030876290.1:0-31039 GCA_000404065.3 Pinus taeda | reverse complement strand
AACTAACATACCATCAAAATATAAAACATATACAATAACTCAATAAGAATATATAATTACTTATATAACTTAAATTATGCATTATAAATAAGTCATTCAAACAACAATAATAATAGTAATTTTTAAATAACCATTAATATTATGTTATTTAAGCAAATAAATTTCTTTTGATAATATTCGCTTATTTATTTATCATTTCTAATTTCTCTTATCTCTAGAAATAATATTATTAGTCTTAATATTATAAATAATTAATAAAGATTAATTTATAATATATAACGTTAAATATCATGCCAAAAAGGAAGTCATTCAAACAATAATAATTTAATAGTAAGATTAAATTTATTATTTTATATAACTTAAATTATTCTTTCAAAAGAAGTCATTCAAACAACAATAATTTAATAAGTAATTTTTAAAATAACCATTAATATTATTTAAACAAGTAAATTTCTTTTGATAACATTCGCTCATTTATTAATCATACCTAATTTATCTTATCTCTAGAAATAAAATATTATATTTATCTTAATATTATAAAAATAACAATAAGATTAAATTTGTTAATATAATTTTGACCTTGGTCCTAAAGTCAAATATCGTTGTTATGTAGCCGTTGGAGTCTCTGCTCAGTCTATTTAACCTGCTAGGCCAGATCTGTTTCTTCAGCTTGTCCTGACGATGAACCACACTAGTTGGTTTGAAACGCGTTGACAAAGGTCTTTTTCATGTGATTTACGCCGAAGCTCTTCTCATAACTTCATATCGTCAAGGACAATTGATCCGAATTGGATCCTAAATACTCTCTAAGTTTTCATGACTATTTCAAGTTATGCTAAAAGATTCATGTCTTAGAAAAATCAAGCTATCAGAAGGAATCCTCGTGATAATTGTAGTTGTGTCCAGAGCAGAGCAACGAGGACCCTCGGTCAAGCACGTAGATCGTTGGCCCATGGTAAAGTGCGATGGCACAAACTAGAAAAACCAAAGGCTATTTCGAATAAAGGGGGTAGATTCTGATACGCGATTAGTGCTAAGTGTTAATCGTGTATCGTAGGGCATCCCCCTTGTTAGAGTCGGTCTTGTCAGTCCTCCATCAGAGATCAAAACTCTTTCTGCATTTCATTTTTAGGAGTCTCACTCCATTCACTCAGCTGAATACCACTAGGGCATGCCATAATCTGACGGAAAGGTCTTGTCAGTCATTTCCCCTCATGTCTGGCACCTGTTGGCTTAGGTCTTTTCATCAATGTTCACTAAAGTCCATGACAGTCAATGTTTGATCTTTTAATGGATGAGAGTCATTTTCAGTCATTAGGTCTAGGGATCAGATAAATTGGTCTTCAAACATGTCCAATAAGGCCATGCAGGCTAGAGGGAGGCCCTTACAAAGTTATGATTTAAAGATTTTCATCGTCATGTTGACAGATTACGACTGCTCTTCAAAACTCTATTTTGAAGAAAAGTCAAATAGTGTGTCATTTGTGATAATTTTCAAAAAGTCTCCACTTCATCTCTTCAGGCGTAGTCATGGTTTCCTTGGCCAAATGCCATGTCATGCAACCCCTGCAAAAAGTTCCAAAAAAATTATCATTTTAGCTAAAAATTCAAAGGGAAAAGTGAAATACAGATTTGAATTAAATCAGGAAAAAGTGCCAAAATAAAACATTACCAAAGTGGGTTTTGAAGAAACAAAAATCAAACCCATGACTCCAAATGTCTTTATATAGAATTTCCACAAGGAACAATGTCATTTTGCACACCAAGGATAGAGATAAAGCATTTCAAAGTGATTGAGAGTGCAAGCACGCATTTTGAGTGAGGTTGGAGGTGTTTTCACAGGCACGGCGCACAGATAGAGGGGCGTGGCGCACAGAGGGAGCGCGGCGCACTGGGCGCGACCCCACAATGTTAAATTAACACGGGCACAGTGCACATAAAGGGCGCGACGCACTGCGTATGCTACGCGGCGCACACCCACAAAGACCCGGTTTGGCTCCAAAGTTGCAACAAATCGCCTTGAAACCCTTGAAATTGCCAGGTAGGGTCGACATCTCGGCTGCTCATCAAAGTTTTTGAATATAATGATGGTTTATGGCCGTTTATAGTTGCAATAAAAACTCCTAAACCCTACCACTTGAAATCATAAAAGTCATTGCTCTTAGGATTGCAAATTTGTTGTGTTGATGCCAAGGTTCCTCCTCCCTTTCACCTTTCATTTTTCCCCTTCTTTCCATTGTTCCCTTCCCCCCTATTCCATTTTTCCCATCTTTCCCTACCCTAGAATGTTACTAAACCCCTATTCCCTATCCCCTCCACTCATTTGTCAAATGTAAAACCCCAAAATCCTACCTTATAAATTCCCCAAACACTCCTACATGTCCCTAAACAAAATTTCTCCCCATAATCCCTAATCCCATCATATTATTCCCCTTCCTAACAGTCCCTTTTGCATTGTTCCCCTTGGTGGCAGAGTTCATAACAACAGATAGTTTCATACATCATCAAAGGGAAATCCAAGCACAGTCCATATACAGTAGTCATGAAATCTGAGCATTCATCAGAGTATGAAATGGAAACCCAAAGTGATTCATCCTCGGAAGAACAGGCTCCCCGGAGACATCATAAAGTGGCAAACATGTTAGGGATGTCATGTTTCCAGCACCTGTCATGTTTTGAGTTTTGTCAAAAGGTAGCTATTGTTCAAGTTCATCATGAGTTGGCCCATATTTTAGTGCTTCACTTACATGGAGATCACTCTATCTTAGTCAGTGTCACCTTCAAACTAACACCTCAAAACTATCTCATTAGCAACCGGCATACCGAACGTTGGAGAACCATGGCACAAGAAACAGAAGGTTGATCGCCAACATTATGAGCCATACATTAAGGCCAGTTTCTTGAGGCAGCTCAAAAGGGTCTTTCCATTCCGATATTTGAAATATGAATATGCTCCACTGATGAAGTTGATCATGAAATACTTCAGCTGTGAGGGGAGGTTCTCTCGTTTATATGCTTATCACATCAGGTTGCTCATGCATTTTACCAGGGTACAGATGAAGAACATCCCATATTTCATTTGCAGGAACATAGAGAGGATGAACACCTTCATGCAGCACAAAACCCCTCAGCAGCAACTTAACAGTGTTTATCACTTTGCTCTTATTAAGATTTTGGTGGTTCATCAGCTGGGATTGCAGGCATTACTTGGATGATTTCATCCCCTGACTCTTCAGCACTTCACAGGTATTATCAGAGGTTGAACATGAGATAGGTGGTCCTTCTCATCAGTATGAGCACCATGAAACCGCTACTATGCCAGTATTCATCACCTATCAGAGAGGCAGTAGACATTTGTTTGCAGCAGCAAAGCAAGTGTTATCTCCACCCGGGGTGGAAGGGGCCTCGCTTCCAACATCGGCAACACAGGTACAGGACAGGGGCAAGAGGCCCATGCATGACGAGGGGCCATCAGGTGAACGAGAGACCGACTTCATCCTCATTCATGATGATGATACAGATGTGGAGAGTGCCAAACTTAGGAGGACCATCCAGGAGCAGCAAACGGAGATCCAAGCCTTGTCTCTCAATTTGGAGAGGGTTAAGTGGATTATTAGGTATTTGGAGTAGAGGAAAAAATAGCTCGAAGACTAGCATGAAATCATGGAGCTACAAAGCATCCGCGAGAATCACCTATCTGCCCAACATAGGAGGATTGAGCTCACTCCATTAGAGCAAGAGATCAACAATGACCGAGAGTCTTGGCTCGAGCGGATCAACATCCACCTTGAGAGACTACTAGAGAAGGCCGACAAGGACAAAACATTATTGAGGCCGATGGTTTTTCACTACAGGGCACGGAACATGAGTTCAAAGGCTCGGATAAGGAATTTGAAGGCGAAATTGAGGAGAGCGACAAAAAGACAAAAGAGGCAAAAAGAGAAAGATCAGCTATGAATCTTGGCTGAAGCCTTTGTGGCCTAGCATAGCACTTCATAGAGAACCTCTAGCCCAAATTTCAAAAAAATTGGGGCAATTTTGGTCATTTGACAAATTTTTTTGCACAAAACAAGCTTTTTCCCCCTGTGCGCCACGCCACTGGCGCAGCGCTTATGATAGGGAGCTCCAAATCACAAAAGGTTTGCATTTTTGGATTCAGCATGAAAAATCATGACTGTTGGTGCATGGACAAGAAGTTTTGACAAGTTTTGAGTCCCCAGGAGGTCAAAAACACTCAAAAAATGACCTCTCTGCCCCTATTTTGACACACAGGAAGCATTCTTGGGTGATTGAAGTTTTGGAGGGGCAAATGAGCACCAAATTCCGAAATTCTACTTGGGTTGGAAAGTAGACAGGTAGGGATTTCAAACAAGCACACTTGGGCACAATTTGGACTTCTGCAAGTACCTCAAAATCACCTCCAAAGTGGCGCAATGCATATAGTTTTGGGCGCAGCGCACAGAGACCCAAAGGCCAAAATCACTTCCGCTCTGCGACATTTCGATTCATTATTTTCTCCAAGTGGGCCTGCTCATTTAAATTACATTTTTCTTGGCACCTAAGGCAAAGTTTAAAAAGTACTTTCACTAAAGGTTGGCTTCTATCCAAGTGGCAAAGGAAGGCGAGCAGTCACTCAATCCGTTTGTCATTTTTGTAACATTGCACCTATCACTAATGGTTGGCTTTCCATTTCCAGTTTGTAATGATTTGAAAAACTCCCCAGCTATGGGTCGTTCCATTTCCTGATGGAAAAGTCTATTTATTGTATGTAAAACCATTTTCAAAGGGTTGGTTGTAATTTCTGGGAGGCTGTGGGAGAGAAACTCAGTTCCTCATTTTATATTTTAACAGAGAATTAATGAAAGGCAGCGGCTCTGGTTCATGAGATTCATGTGGTGTGAGTGTAGCAAATGTATTCTCTTTCTATTTCATATGTATTTCGTTATGTTTCACAGTTCATTCATATTCATGTCCAGTGAAATTTTCTAAGATAAGGTAGAATTCATGTTTATTGCTCTACCTGTGGGAAAGTTTCACGTTCTGTGTTCTTCTTCTATTGTAAAGGATTCATGTGTTTATGCCCTTTTCACCCTCCTAAACAATATTTCCATTTCGCATTATTTCAAATTTAATTGCTAGACTTTCCGCCTGTCTTGCCTCACGAAGTAATTCTGCATTTGTGCTAAATTCTCTGCTCATTGTTTTTCGTTGGTCCCATACATCCCAGAAACTCAGTCATTTATCAAAAATTTCCTCTTGTTTCCATATTTATTTACCTAGCCTAAAATCAATATTCGTTGTAAGTCATCTCAGACCATATTGTTTATTTATTCACTGAGCATGACACAGAGAGAGCCCTCTCCTGTTCTGGTAGGGCTAGCTACCAGACTGAGCGTGGTTTGTGGTTACCCTGAATTTTGCCTTCCTTCAGCCTAAGGTAGATTTAGGTGATAACATAGTGGCAACTCCGCTAGGGAACGAAATTACTCCCCTTACTTCTTCATAATTCTAAGCTTCCGGATGATAAGTTTAGGATTTGATAGGCTGAGTGAGTTGGTCATGTCCTTTTGATTTTTCTTAATAGCACGCTGGCTTCTAGAAGATATACCAGAGCTAATCCAAATCCAAATCCTCTGCACATCTACGAAAATCCCAATTTGATTCCAAGACTTTGTCGTCAAGAGAGCTCTATATCTCCCGTGTTCAAATCCCATTCATGTCCTGACATTTTTGAGTATCTTGAAGAGCTAGATTTTGATGAGCAGTTTGAAATATCATTGTTCAAGACCAAATCCGAAAGGGCGGTTGACTCTATTATCCCCAATCCATAGTTTCTTGTAGACTTGGAAACTGAAAGGGTTAACCAGTCAATTGATAATTACATTGTGGCACAGCTTCAAACTCCAATTTTTAGCCCCATACAAACTGCGCACACTCCTCCAACACTGCCAAGGCCAAACCCACCAAGAGTGATGGCTGCTCATTTTGCGCCTCTTGTCCTGCCTCAAGTTTTAGATGATATGCCTGCAGATTAGCAAAGAAAAATCCTATTTTTTGATGGCACTCCTAACAGCATTACCACTCAGCAACATTTGGACAGAATGGCAGATTTCTATGAACTTCATGAGATCGATGCAGAGAATGTGGCAATGAGACTCTTTGTATAGACATTTGTAGGTGAAGTGAGGAAATGGTTCAGAGGTTTGCCGGCTGCACGTATCGCTACCTTGGCCGACCTACAAAGACAATTTTGAGGCCGCTGGGAAGTGTAAAAGAATCCTCTCCAAATTCTGGCTGAATATGAGAAAATCAAACGAAACGCTGGTGAGTCGGTCCAAGACTATTGCATTAGATTCAATTATGTTTATAATGAAATTCCTGATCATCTAAGGCCACCTATGGGGCTAGCCATGGTGAAGTTTCCGGATAGTTTTGATGCTGACATGGATTATCAATTAAGAGAGAGAGAACCGGCCACAATGGAAGACATGCAGAAGATCGCGGTCAGCATTGAAGCAAATCTGCTGACCAAGAGGGCTAGAGCAAAGGCAGAAAAGAAGGTTACCGTAAAAGAAGAATCTTCCTCGTAGATCAATTACTCCGGAAGGTAGAGCAGATGCTTGAAAGGGTGAAACTTGACAAACCTGAGCCACAAGTTAGAAATCCTAACTTTCGTGGCCAGCAACAGCCACAATATAGAATAAGGCAGAGAGATCAGCGAGCCCAAGAGCAAACAGCACAGCAGCCAGTACAGCCACCTTTGCAGCAGAATTTTGTGCATGGACTGGAGTCAGATGAGGACGGGAATATAATAGGTGAGGAAAACCACTTCTTTACTCCGGATGATTTTCCTATTTATATTACTGAGGATGAGAAGTATGCAAAAAGTTTGGTTGTACACAAAGGTGCTGATTTCATTCTAGCAAATGACACCGTTTTGGAGGAAGAATCAGATGAGTACCAAAGACGCTATATGAATGCTATGTCCGCCCAGCAGCAGCGATATTCACTTAGAAACATAGACGTGCCGGTTAAACCAATTCAGAAGAGGAAGGATGGTGAGACATCAAAGAATAATTCATCAGTTGCACAAAGGAAAGGAAAGGAGGCGGTTGATCTGGATAGCAGCAAATCACCATCAGCAGAAAAATCAAATCAGCCAATTGCATCGAAAGAAAAGGAAAGGAAAGAAATCCCAGTCAAAGAGGTAGAAAAGGTTCTCGCTTTTAATTTAGAGAATGAAATTTCTAAATTGAAGGTATCCATTCCCTTGACTGAAATAATGAGGAACAGCAGTTATAGAAGTCAAGTGTCTAAAATTTTGAATTTTGACCCAATGTCCGACATGGTGAATGTCAAAGATGATCAACCCGAAATGATTTTTGGGCCACCATCGAATGGTGAGTCTCCTAATAATGATGTGCCACCTTTTTATATCAGTTTAAGATTGCATGACTTTGTGTTACATAATGCCATGTTCGATTCCGAAGCTTCTCACAATCTCATGCCCAAGGCTATCATGGATAAGCTGGGTCTGGACATCACCCGGCAATACCATGATCTCTATTCATTTGATTCCAGCAAAGTGAGATGTATCGGGCTCATCAAAGACTTGGTTGTGAGTCTGGATCAAATCCTAATGAAGAATGTTTTGATGGATATTGTTGTAGCTGATATTCCTCCCACATTCGGCATGCTTCTTTCCAAGTCTTGGGTAGCAAAATTGAAAGGGACACTACAACTAGATTTCTCCTATGCAACAATTCTGGTGTTTGGCAAAATGAGGAAACTGTATCGAGAAAAAAAAATGAAATACATTATTACAAGCAAGGAGAAACCAATAAAGCATCCGATTAATTATGTACATACAGATTTAGAGTCTTTCATTTTGTATTCTGATAGTTTCAATGATATCAATAGTCAGTTAGTAGAAGCATATGATTGATGACCCAGGCCACTCCTAGGCCACAGCTACCAGGATCTTTTCCAACTTCCATGCATACAAACCATGCTGATTCATCACACACAAGTGTCCGCTTAAAGATAAATTATAAAAACCACGCTGGCGTTAAGTCCAATTCCCAACTCAACAAAAAAATTGCGCCCTTACGGTCATTTCAACCCACAACAGAACCCATATGACTGCCACAACAAGCAATTCGAATGTTTGTTAACAAAACACAATACCAGGTCAGAGCATTACCCGATATGAAAACCCACAATTATTCTTCAATACTCCGCGAAATAAGAACACTGGATCCTTCGGACATCCACCATTCAGGTTTGATCAAAAATAAAAGTAATCATGCACTATCCATATAAAATAATATATAGTGATCCCTGCCTCTAACCAGCACGCAGCCGGAGTTAATAAACAGTCAAAAGGTTCAAACCATTATAGGCCAGCTAAAGCAGTAATGCTCATAATTTTTGTCGATGGACGCGGTCATTCACCAGTTGGGCCACAGGTTTATTACCCACCGGTTCTCATATGTCGCTCCAATACCCATCACACTCCATATACTTGGCTTTACGCTGGATCGGACAACAACTTAGGTCCTTTGTACACCTGTACACTTAATCCACAGTAAACATTTCACATTCATCGACTTATTTCACCCACACATGAATTTGACATTGCACACATTCAATCCATATTCAATCGACTCAAAATGCACAGATAAAATGTATAATTATTCCCCTCCATATGTAGGTAACTCCTCACACATCGTTACACACTCAGGTTCTATGCGTATTGCGTCTCAATTCAAATTCAGTATTTACAGTTAACTTTACCAAACACTTCAATTTGTCTCCATACAATATTAACGTATTTACTTAATTCCGAGACCTGTTCATACCTGTGCACGCTGCCTCATAATGTGATGCTCACCCTGTAGCGATCTGCAATACTTCTTTAAACATATTATAGCTCCAATCTGGCTTATTACACAACTCCAGGAAGAAAGAAGAGGGAGGTTATCGACAATGGAAAGTGTGCATACTTGGGCAAACTTTGGAACAATCCCAGAGCCTGACAGCACCTTACTGCATTCTTGGCAGTTTAATGCGCGGTCTGCATCACTCATACCCGAGTACAGCGACTTTTTCAACACATCCAAAAGTATACAAGACTCTGTTTTTGTAGTAGCAACATAAATCTCAGATTGACTGACAGCTACCGCAATGCTAGCTATGTTACTACTGTAAAATCCCTGATCAAATATGGATATCTCTGGTTTGCCCGCTGTTTCGTATTTCTTCTGTTGGATTTTATGTTTGAATTGATTTTCCAGCCATTTTTATGCATGCGGGGTTTTGACTCCGGAAATAATAGAACAACAAGAATACATAGGCGTGAAAATGCAAAGCTTTAAAACGATTAAAAGTACACATCCAACTTCAATGGATCACTGATATTTGTATGATTTAAGTTGAAATCATGCCAACTATTACGAGTTCAACCCCATTCAAGTAAATCACAGTTCAAACCCATGCGCATCACACAAAATAAACACCCGGATTTTATTCAAAACAGAGTATGAGAAAGAGTTCCACCGTGCCGTTCACTCCTACAGAATTTGGTTTTCCAGGGACCGATCCACAGAGATTTTACATCTACCTCTCCAATCTATTTAATGCAGATTAATAGATAACGCTGGAATTCAAGATTGTAATGATTTGCTCAAATCCATATATAAAACCAGTGATCTCAGGGAAAAATCCAAGTCAGAACCAATTCTACGCCTTCCTCATTTAATCAACGCCTTCCTCATTTAATCAACGATATATATATACATTTGAAACATCGTTTACATAAAAACAAAAGGAGAACACTTACAAACTTATTTTTTTTGGCCTGATCTTCGATATTGATGGCCTTTTACAACTGCCGAAGGCTCTCAAGGAAACCTCACGCTCACCTCTCTTTTTCATGCCTTTGAGGCTCATAAATTTATACAAATTGAATTTAACCAATTTAGGCTCAAATCCCCTTAATTACTCAACAAAGTCCTCAAATATCTCAACACCCCTACAATCAAGATTTTATCCCTAAAATCTTGAAACTACTTCCTAGAATTTCTATCCAATACTATTTTCTCTCATATTCCTTTAAATAAAAGAATATTTACAAAATCCTCACTTCCTCCTAAAAATAACAAATTAATTAATAAAATATTAAAAATTGTCACACCCCCTTTAATCACATATTTACATGAGAAATATGGTCTTGATGCTCCTGCATCAGACTCCCAACGTTAAACTGAACATGATCGCCTGATCATGTGTTCGGACCTGTGTATGCCTGGATCCCATATCTTGTGTTGTAACTTTCCACTTGCTGCACTTTCACAATATGTCTCTATTTTCATTTTGCTGATGCTTCTGCTGCTTCTCTTCCTTGCTACTGCTGATTTCTTCCGGGATTCTTTTGTCACCAATCTTCTGATACTTTCAATCTCTCGGTCTAATAAATCTCCCGGCTGTTGATTTGCTTGTTGAGCTAAGACGGCTTGCTCAGTTTGTACTGTCACTCGCTCACTTCTTGTTTCTATGCTTGTTTCTGTTCTGACTTCCTCATTTCTTAATGCCACCCAATCATCCATACCCTCTTGTTTTCCAGAACAGAAAACTTCTCCTTCCTTCATTTGACTGCTCAACTGAGTCAAATGTTCTGCAACAATACCTGCATTCACAAAACACTTGTTAGAATAAAAATCAAAAGGCATCAGTGCCTTGTCCTCCTTTGCCAGCACTTCAGTATGCTGTTCTGAATTCTCCTCCACTGTCAGCACATCAGTATGCTGATTCTCTTTACTCAAAGAATCCTCTGAAGAATTCTCAAGACTGTCAACCCGTCTTTCTCCCACATCATACTCCGAATTTTCCAACAAATATTCTAGCAATGCAATTTCCTTGTAGCATTGCTGAAGCACAACATCACCATCACTGACAATCCCTGCACTCATACACAACTTGTCAGTTTGGAAACTACAAGTCTCAACAGCTTTAATCGTCGGTTCATACACCAGCTCTTCCAGCTTATCATCTTCTTCATTCACATGAACTTCTTCTTCAACAAAACCTGTAATCACATCACAACTGTCAGCTATAAAAACACAAGTGTTCTCATTATCCAGCTGATCTGGATCTGCCCAATAATTCAAGAAATCATCAATGATCTCTTCCTCTGTTTCATCAATGGAAACCTCCTCTTCCAACTCAGCTGCTCTGAGTTGCGTACACCTCAACTGTACATCCATCACCTGCTCAAGATTCTTCATCTCTTCCATTAACTGCATGTTTATTTGTCGATCTCTTTTCTATTGTAGCTTCTGCCATTTCACTTTCTTTCCCTTCAGTGGAAAGATCCATCCTCTACTCTGGTTTTCCTGCTCTTGCAGCCATTCCTCTAGTACCTGCAATTTCACTTTCATTACTGCAATCTCTCTTTCTCTGTCTTCTGCAGTCATCTCATTGCTATGGCATTCCTCTGAACCTCTTCTATGATCCTCCATGATGATCTTCTCACTTGCCATGAGTTGCACTAGCCTCTGCGACAAGCTCTCCTGTCTTGCCGCCACTTACCTCACCAAGCTCTCCTCACTCAGTCTTTTGGTAAGTATTTGGTTCATTGCCTCTGGAACCTCCTTGAGCAATCTCCTTTGCTCACTCTCAGGCTATCTCTTCAACTCACCTTTTCTTCAGGACACTGCAATTGTCCTCCTTATTCAGCCTTTAGCTGAATGCTAGGTTCAATGCCATCTTCTCCTCTGCAACCATAAACTCTCATCACAAATTTCAAATCAGAGAAAAAAAAAATCATTTCACCTTCTAAGATCTTGCACGATCTCGCTTCATCTCCCACCTGCACGGCATCTCTGTGCTGCAACATTCATCAGTCTCAAATCTGATCTTATCACATGCAATAAAAAAAAAATATTCATCCTTCAAATAGAGCTATTCCAGCTCTGATACCAAAAAATGATGACCCAGGCCACTCCTAGGCCACAGCTACCAGGATCTTTTCCAACTTCCATGCATACAAACCATGCTGATTCATCACACACAAGTGTCTGCTTAAAGATAAATTATAAAAACCACACTGGCGTTAAGTCCAATTCCCAACTCAACAAAAAAATTGCGTCCTTACGGTCATTTCAACCCACAACAGAACCCATATGACTGCCACAACAAGCAATTCGAATGTTTGTTAACAAAACACAATACCAGGTCAGAGCATTACCCGATATGAAAACCCACAATTATTCTTCAATACTCCGCGAAATAAGAACACCGGATCCTTCGGACATCCACCATTCAGGTTTGATCAAAAATAAAAGTAATCATGCACTATCCATATAAAATAATATATAGTGATCCCTGCCTCTAACCAGCACGCAGCCGGAGTTAATAAACAGTCAAAAGGTTCAAACCATTATAGGCCAACTAAAGCAGTAATGCTCATAATTTCTGTCGATGGACGCGGTCATTCACCAGTTGGGCCACAGGTTTATTACCCACCGGTTCTCATATGTCACTCCAATACCCATCACACTCCATATACTTGGCTTTACACTGGATCGGACAACAACTTAGGTCCTTTGTACACCTGTACACTTAATCCACAGTAAACATTTCACATTCATCGACTTATTTCACCCACACATGAATTTGACATTGCACACATTCAATCCATATTCAATCGACTCAAAATGCACAGATAAAACGTATAATTATTCCCCTCCATATGTAGGTAACTCCTCACACATCGTTACACACTCAAGTTCTATGCGTATTGCGTCTCAATTCAAATTCAGTATTTACAGTTAACTTTACCAAACACTTCAATTTGTCTCCATACAATATTAACGTATTTACTTAATTCCAAGACCTGTTCATACCTGTGCACGCTGCCTCATAACGTGATGCTCACCCTGTAGCGATCTGCAATACTTCTTTAAACATATTATAGCTCCAATCTAGCTTATTACACAACTCCAGGAAGAAAGAAGAGGGAGGTTATCGACAATGGAAAGTGTGCATACTTGGGCAAACTTTGGAACAATCCCAGAGCCTGACAGCACCTTACTGCATTCTTGGCAGTTTAATGCGCGGTCTGCATCACTCATACCCGAGTACAGCGACTTTTTCAACACATCCAAAAGTATACAAGACTCTGTTTTTGTAGTAGCAACATAAATCTCAGATTCACTGACAGCTACCGCAATGCTAGCTATGTTACTACTGTAAAATCCCTGATCAAATATGGATATCTCTGGTTTGCCCGCTGTTTCGTATTTCTTCTGTTGGATTTTATGTTTGAATTGATTTTCCAACCATTTTTATGCATGCGGGGTTTTGACTCCGGAAATAATAGAACAACAAGAATACATAGGCGTGAAAATGCAAAGCTTTAAAACGATTAAAAGTACACATCCAACTTCAATGGATCACTGATATTTGTATGATTTAAGTCGAAATCATGCCAACTATTACGAGTTCAACCCCATTCAAGTAAATCACAGTTCAAACCCATGCGCATCACACAAAATAAACACCCGGATTTTATTCAAAACAGAGTATGAGAAAGAGTTCCACCGTGTCGTTCACTCCTACAGAATTTGGTTTTCCAGGGACCGATCCACAGAGATTTTACATCTACCTCTCCAATCTATTTAATGCAGATTAATAGATAACGCTGGAATTCAAGATTGTAATGATTTGCTCAAATCCATATATAAAACCAGTGATCTCAGGGAAAAATCCAAGTTAGAACCAATTCTACGCCTTCCTCATTTAATCAACGCCTTCCTCATTTAATCAACGATATATATATATATATACATTTGAAACATCGTTTACATAAAAACAAAAGGAGAACACTTACAAACTTATTTTTTTTGGCCTGATCTTCGATATTGATGGCCTTTTACAACTGCCGAAGGCTCTCAAGGAAACCTCACGCTCACCTCTCTTTTTCATGCCTTTGAGGCTCATAAATTTATACAAATTGAATTTAACCAATTTAGGCTCAAATCCCCTTAATTACTCAACAAAGTCCTCAAATATCTCAACACCCCTACAATCAAGATTTTATCCCTAAAATCTTGAAACTACTTCCTAGAATTTCTATCCAATACTATTTTCTCTCATATTCCTTTAAATAAAAGAATATTTACAAAATCCTCACTTCCTCCTAAAAATAACAAATTAATTAATAAAATATTTAAAAATTGTCACACCCCCTTTAATCACATATTTACATGAAAAATATGGTCTTGATGCTCCTGCATCAATGATATTCCAGAAATGATAGAAAATTTCAGAGGAGTTTTAAAGAAAGAAGGAAAAGAACAGCAGAACACAGTTGAGCGATTAGCTAAAAGTAATGGACAACAAGTAGACAAAGCACAACAAACAGATTTTCAGCACTTACAAGAAGAGGAAGAAGGTTTGTGGACCATGGATTTCGATAGAGAAGTGGGAAATGATGGCGCTAGAATTGGGAATTGGTTACGCAGTCCTTTCTCCGCCCCGAACAAAGTGCCTAGTAACGTGCGGGTATGCTCTTACAAGTTAGCTTTTGATTGTTCAAACAATGAAGCTGAGTATGAAGCTCTGATTGCTGGCCTAAAAATTCTAAGAAAGATGAATGCTAAGAGGATTGCAGTATATGGCGACTCTGAATTGGTGATTAAGCAGGTCAGAGGCGAATATCAAGCAAAGCATCCTAAGATGCGGGCTTACCGTAATGCAGTCCTAGACATCCTAAAATTATTTTCAGAATATACCTTGACATGTGTGCCTCGTATACAAAATAGCATTGATAATGCTCTTGCTAAGGCAGCAAGTAGTTTGAAGATCCCAATGAACTCCAGTAATAAATTCGAAATCCATGTCAAGCATCGTCCGACCGTCCTGGACAATCAGAGATATTGGCAAGTTTTCCAAGATGATGAGGAGATTGATGATTTTCTACGAAACAAAGGTAAGTTCAAAGAAACCTCAATTGATGTAGAAAATGATGATGGTAAAGATAATGGTACAGATGAGGTGAAGATCAATCAAATGGACGTGTTTCAACTAAAGAATAACATTATTCCTAAAGGCTTGATACCTTTAGAAGAACTCTTTGATCAAGATGATGTAGCCCGCAAACCAACATTGCAGCCAACAAAGAAGGGTGTGGAAGAAGTCAATGTGAGAACAGTTGCTAATCCTAAAATGGTAAAACTGTCTAAAGCATTTCCACAAAGGATAAAACACAAATATATCAGTTTGTTGTCTTCATTTGCTGATGTGTTTGCTTGGGACTATTCTGACTTGAAGACATATGATACCAATATAATTCAGCACAGTACACCCATTAAGCCCAATCAGAAACCTTTCAGACAGAAGTTGAGGAGGCTAAATCCAAAGCTACTGCCATCAATTGAAAAGGAGATAAACAGGTTGTACAAATCAGGAATCATTGTTCCCATCAGATTTTCGGATTGGATCTCTAATTTGGTGCCTGTACGAAAGAAGATAGGTGAGATTCGCTTTTGCATTGATTTTAGAAATCTCAATAAAGTTTTGTTGAAAGATAACTATCCACTGCCCAAAATGGGCCATATACTTCAGCGAGTAGTGGGAGCATCTCGTATGTCACTACTTGATGGTTATTCTGGATATAACCAAGTTTCTATCCATGAAGATGACCGAGACAAGACAGCGTTCACCACTCCGTGGGGAACTTTTCATTACGCTAAAATGCCTTTCGGTTTGAAGAACGCGGGTGCCACATTTCAGCGTGCAATGGACTTGGCTTTCACAAATGAGAAGGATGTCTTTTTGGTTGTGTACCTGCATGATCTGACGGTGTTTTCCAAATCTGATGAAGAACACATGTACCATCTAAAAACTGTCTTTCAAAAGTGCAAAAAATATGGCATGTCACTGAATCCGAAAAAGAGCTTGTTCACCATGGAGGAAGGCAAACTACTCGAGCACATTATCTCAAAAGATGGCATTCGTATTGACCCAGCACGTGTACAAGCGATTCAGCAAATCGATCTACCCCAGAATAAGAAAGAGATTCAATCTTTCAATGGTAAAATGAATTTTCTACGCCGCTTTGTACCTAATCTTGTTAAACACTTAAGACAGATTACAAACATTCTTAAGAAGGATAGCCAAGTGAAATGGACGGAGGAGGCTGTAAAATCTTTCAATTTAGTCAAATTGGCTCTTTCTTCAGCTCTAGTTCTAGTCAACCCGGACTACACTCAGGATTTCATATTGTTTTCATTCACTTCAGAGCATACTATGGCAGCTGTGTTATTGCAGAAAAGAGATGATCACGAAAGACCAATTGCTTTTTTCAGCAGAGCTATAAGAGATGCAGCCTTAAAATACAACATCATTGAGAAGCAAGCCCTTGCACTTGTGAAAGCATTGAAATATTTTCGGGTATATATTCTGCATTCTCGTATTTTGGCTTATGTTCCTAATGCTGCTGTCAAAGATCTGTTAGTGCAGACAGATCCGGAAGGAAAACAAGGCAATTGGATTGCAGCTTTGTTGGAATATGATGTGGAAATAAAGCCCACAAAGCTTGTTAAAGGACAAGGATTAGCAAAGTTAATGTCCGAATCAAACTTGCACGCCTTAGACATAAATCTGATCGCTGTTATGTCCAATGAGAATGAGGAAGGATCGTCAATTCAGGTATCTGAAATGTTTGCTCTTTATTCGTGGTATTCAGATATCATATATGCGCTTAAAAATTTGTCACTACCACCCGGCATGACTAGAAACAAAACTAGAACTCTCAAATTGAAGGCTTCCAAGTTTTGTATTATAAATTCTGCACTTTATTGGAAAGATCCTGGTGGCATTCTGTTAAATTGTTTGGTGGAAAAAGAAGCGAAGAAGGTCAGGGAGGATTTCCACGAGGGAGACTGTGGTGGTCACCTTTTTTTGGAAATCAACAGCAAATAAAATCCTGAGAGAGGGATACTATTGGCCGACATTGTTTACTGATGTATATAAGCTGGTCAAGAGCTATCATAAGCGTTAGATTTTCGAAGGAAGGCAGAAATTACAGCCTTTACCACTTAAGCCCATTGAGGTGAGTGCTCCTTTTCAGCAATGGGGGTTGGATTTCATTGGTGAAATTCATCCCGCTTCTTCCGGTCAGCATAGATGGATCCTCACAGTGACAGATTATTTCATGAAATGGATCGAAGCAATTCCTATCAGACAAGCTACAGATGCGGTAATTATTTCATTCCTTGAAAATAACATCTTGTCTCACTTTGGTTGCCCGAATAAGTTAATCACTGATAACGCAGCAGCTTTCAAATCAAAAAGGATGGTAGAGTTTTGTCATAAATATCACATCATTTTGGGTCACTCAACTGCTTATCACCCGCAAGGTAATGGATTGGCGAAGTCTTCTAATAAATCATTGGTCAACATCATCAAGAAGCTGCTGGAAATAAACAAGAAGAGTTGGCATAAGAGGTTGGTCAATGCACTTTGGGCAGATCGGGTCAGTCAGAAGAAATACATAGGTACGTCCCCGTTTGAGCTTGTTTATGGAGTTGATACAGTGTTTCCTACCTCTCTCGCAGCCCCGGTAGTCAAACTTCTTCAGGAGGCCGGCAGTGAAGACGATCCTATGTAGAGAAGGTTGAATCAAATGGTCCACTTGCAGAAGACTAGAGAATAAGTCTTATAGAACACGTCCAAGTTGCAGGAGAAGATTAAGAAAATTTATGACAGAAAAGAAAATGCGGACAAATTTTAGTTGGATGATGTGGTGCTAAAGTGGGATGCAAGGAATGAGGAAAAAGGTAAGCACGTTAAGTTTGAGAATCTCTGGAAAGGTCCTTTCAAGATTGCAGCATATCGGGGTCAGAATGCCTTTCTTTTGAAGGAAATGAATGGGGAAGATTGTCCAGGAGGGCCGATCAATGGCCGGCTGCTCAAGCGGTACCATTTTTGAGTTGTTGACGCTGCTTCCACTTTCACTGTAAATACCATTTTATTTCATTTTGGTTAGAGTTTGTCAAGTTAGTCTTCAAGTCATTTCAAGATCATATTTGAGTCAATTTTTTTGGTCCTTTTAGTTTCATAAATGAGTCAGAGTCTTGTGTTGTTTGTAGAAATAATGACTCCATAGCCCAATGGACGAAGGCATTGTCTAGCTCTTCCAGATATCTGTTGTTCTTGGCACCTCCAAGGAGCTACCATCCCCCATTGGAGCCAATGTTAGAGTCGGTCTTGTCAGTCCTCCGTAAGAGATCAAAAATATTTCTACATTTCATTTTTAGGAGTCTCACTCCATTCACTCAGTTGCATTCCGCTAGGGGCATGCCATAATCTGACGGAAAGGTCTTGTCAGTCATTTCCCCTCATGTCTCGCACCTGCTGGCTTAGGTCTTTTCATCAATGTTCACTAAAGTCCATGACAGTCAATGTTTGATCTTTTAATGGACGAGAATCATTTTCAGTCATTAGGTCTAAGGATCAGATAAATTGGTCTTCAAACATGTCCAATAAGGCCATGCAGGCTAGAGGGAGGCCCTTACAAAGTTATGATTTAAATATTTTCATCGTCATGTTGACAGATTACGACTGTTCTTCAAAACTCTGTTTTGAAGAAAAGTCAAACAGTGTGTCATTTGTGATAATTTTTAAAAATTCTCCAGTTCATCTCTTCAGGCGCAGTCATGGTTTCCTTGGCCAAATGCCATTTCATGCAACCCCTGCAAAAAGTGCCAAAAATTTCATCATTTTAGCTAAAAATTCAAAGGGAAAAGTGAAATACAGAGTTGAATTAAATTAGGAAAAAGTGCCAAAATAAAACATTACCAAAGTGGGTTTTGAAGAAACAAAAATCAAACCCATGACTCCAAATTTCTTTATATAGAATTTCCACAAGGAACAATGTCATTTTGCACACCAAGGATAGAGAGAAAGCATTTCAAAGTGATTGAGAGTGCAAGCACGCATTTTGAGTGAGGTTGGAGGTGTTTTCACAGGCGCGGCGCACAGACAGAGGGGTGCAGTGCACAGAGGGAGCGTGGCGCACTAGGCGCGACCCCATAGTGTTAAATTAACACAGGCGCGGTGCACACAAAGGGTGCGGCGCACTGGGTATGATGTGCGGCGCACACCCACAAAGGCCTAGTTTGGCTCCAAATTTGCAACAAATCGCCTTGAAACCCTTGAAATTTCCAGGTAGGGTCGACATCTTGGTTGTTCATCAAATTTGTGAATATAATGATGGTTTATGGCCGTTTATAGTTGCAATAAAAACTCCTAAACCCTACCACTTGAAATCATCAAATCCATTGCTCTTAGGGTTGCAAATTTGTTGTGTTGATGCCAAGGTTCCTCCTCCCTTTGACCTTTCATTTTTCCCCTTATTTCCATTGTTCCCTTCCCCCCATTCCATTTTTTGCATCTTTCCCTACCCTAAAATGTTACTAAACCCCTATTCCCTATCCCCAAACCCTCCTACATGTCCCTAAACAAAATTTCTCCCCATAATCCCTAATCCCATCATATTATTCCCTTTCCTAACAATCCCTTTTGCATTGTTCCCTTTGGTGGCAGAGTTCATAACAACACATAGTTTCATACATCATCAAAGGGCAGTCCAAGCACAGTCCATATACAGCAGTCATGGCATCTGAGCATTCAACAGAGTATGAAATGGAAACCCAAAGTGATTCATCCTCGGAACAACAGGCTCCCCGGAGACATCATAAAAGTGGCAAACATGTTAGGGATGAACCAACCACCCTTACAGAATTACAGGCCTGCCCTCTTGCTATGTCATGTTTCCAGCACCTGTCATGTTTTGAGTTTTGTCAAAAGGTGGCTATTGTTCAAGTTCATCATGAGTTTCCCGTCTTTTTGTGCTTCACCTTACATGGAGATCACTCTATCTTAGCCGATGTCACCTTCACACTGACACCTGAAACTGTCTCATTAGCAACCGGCATACCGAACGTTAGAGAACCATGGCACAAGAAACAGAAGGTTGATCGGCAGCATTATGAGCCATACATTAAGGCCAGTTTCTTGAGGCAGCTCAAAAGAGTCTTTCTATTCTGATATTGGAAAGATGAATATGCTCCACTGATGAAGTTGATCATGAAATATTTCAGCTGTGAGGGGAGGTTCTCTCGTTTATATGCTTATCACATCAAGTTGCTCATGCATTTTACCAGGGTACGGATTATGAACATCCCATATTTAATTTGCAAGAACATAGAGAGGATGAACACCTTCATGCAGCACAAAACCCCTCAGCAGCAACTTAACAGTGTTTATCACTTTGCTCTTATTAAGAATTTGGTGGTTCATCAGCTGGGATTCCGAACGACTGGGATTGCAGGGCATTACTTGGGATGATTTCATCTCCGGTGACCTCTTCAGCACTTCACAGGTATTATCAGAGGTTGAACATGATATAGGTGGTCCTTCTCATCAGTATGAGCACCATGAGACCGCTACTATGCCAGTATTCATCACCTATCAGAGAGGCAGTAGACATTTGTTTGTAGCAGCAAAGCAAGTGTTATCTCCACCCGGGGTGGAAGGGGCCTTGCTTCCAGCATCGACGACATAGGTACAAGACAGGGGCAAGAGGCCCGTGCATGATGAGGGGCCATCAGGTGAACGAGAGACTGACTTCATCCTCATTCATGATGATGATACAGATGTCGAGAGTGCCAAACTTAGGAGGACCATCCAGGAGCAGCAAATGGGGATCCAAGCCTTGTCTCTCAATTTGGAGAGGGCTAAGTGGATTATCAGGTATTTGGAGTAGAGGAACAAATATCTCGAAGACCAGCATGAGATCATGGAGCTGCAAAGCATCTGTCAGAATCGCCAATATGCCCAACATAGGAGGATTGATCTCACTCCATTAAAGCAAGAGATTAACAATGACCGAGAGTCTTGGCTCGAGCGGATCAAAATCCACCTTGAGAAACTGCTAGAGAAGGCCAACAAGGACAAAACATTATTGAGGCAGATGGTTTGTCACTACAAGGCATGGAACATGAGTTCAAAGGCTCGGATAAGGAATTTGAAGGCGAAATTGAGGAGAGCGACAAAAAGGCAAAAGAGGAAAAAAGAGAAAGATCGGCTCCAAATCTTGGTTGAAGCCTTTGTGGCCCAGCATAGCACTTCATAGAGAACCTCCAACCCAAATTTCAAAAAAATTGGGGCAATTTTGGTCATTTGACAAATTTTTGTGCACAAAACAGGGTTTTTCTCCCCTATGCGTCGCGCCACTGGCGCATCGCTTATGAAAGGGAGCTCCAAATCACAAAATGTTTTCATTTTTTGATTCAGCATGAAAAATCATGACTAATGGTGCATGGACAAGAAGTTTGGGCAATTTTTGAGTCCCTAGGAGATCAAAAACACTCAAAAAATGACCTCTCTGCCCCTATTTTGACACACAGGAAGCAATCTTGGGCGATTGAAGTTTTGTAGGGGCAAATGAGCACCAAATTCAGAAATTCCACTTGGGTTGGAAAGTAGATAGGTAGGGTTTTCTAACAAGCACACTTGGCCACAATTTGGACTTTGGAAAGTACCTCAAAATTGCCTCCAAACTGGCACGATGCATATAGTTTTGAGCGCGGCGCACAGAGACCCAACGGCCAAAATCACTTCCACTCCGCGACATTTCGATTCGCGATTTTCTCCAATTGGGCCCGCTCATTTACATTACATTTTTCTCGGCACCTAAGGAAAAATTTAAAAAGTACGTTCACTAAAGGTTGGCTTCTATCCAAGTGGCAAAGGAAAGCAAGCAGTCACTCAAGTCGTTTGTCATTTTTGTAACGCTGCACCTGTCACTAATGGTTGGATTTCCATTTCCAGTTTGTAATGATTTGAAAAACCCCCCAGTTGTGGGTCGTTCCATTTCCTAATGTAAAAGTCTATTTATTCCACGTAAAACCATTTGCAAAGGGTTGGTTGTAATTTCTGGGAGACTGTGGGAGAGAAACTCAGTTCCTCATTGTACATTTTGACAGAGAATTAATGAAAGGCAGCAGCTCTGGTTCATGAGATTCATGTGGTGTGAGTATAGCAAATGTATTCTCTTTCTGTTTCATATGTATTTCGTTATGTTTCACAATTCATTCATATTCATTTCCAGTGAAATTTTCTAAGATAAGGTAGAATTCATGTTTATTGCTCTACCTGTGGGAAAGTTTCACGTTCTGTGTTCTTCTTCTGTTGTAAAGGATTCATGTGTTTATGCCCTTTTCACCCTCCTAAACAATCTTTCCATTTCGCATTATTTCAAATTTAATTGCTAGACTTTCCGCCTGTCTTGCCTCACGAAGTAATTCTACCTTTGTGCTAAATTCTCTTCTCATTGTTGTTCGTTGGTCCCATACATCCCAGAAACTCAGTCATTTATCAAAAATTTCCTCTTGTTTCCATATTTATTTACCTAGCCTAAAATCAATATTCATTGTAAGTCATCTCATACCATATTGTTTATTTATTCACTAAGCGTGAAACGGAGAGAGCCCTCTCCTATTCTGGTAGGGCTAGCTACCAGATTGAGCGTGGTTTGTGGTTACCCTGAATTTTGCCTTCCTTCAGCCTAAGGTAGATTTAGGTGCTAACACTCGTCAGTGAAGGAAAGACTCGAAGTGCCCAGACCCAAAATTGTTGTGAAATACGAAAAAGTAACTGTTTCAGTTCTGTAGCATGGGATTCCACAAACCGGTAGGATATCAGAAGGCTTCGTGGCTGTAAGAAATTTTGATTGAGTCTCGCCCAATGCCACACACTGAGTGACACGTGTCCAGCGGATGAGAGAGAAAACTGCTTGCATCGGATGGGTAAATGTCATGCAACTTACCAGCCCGATATGAACGACGACCATAGGATCTGGGGGGCCCAGATCAATGGCGGAGGCACATCCCAATAAATGACCAAATTTGTCAGGTGATAAAGCAATATTACAGGGGATTTGAATTCTAACGTGGACGATGTGTTGGAAAAAGAGTCGTGATTCACGAGAAATCTTGAAGAAAATGGAAATAACGGCCATTCAAATATGATTCAAGTAATCTGACACTCATTTCGTTAGGAAATAGTTTTCCACCTCCCTGTGAGGTGTTACCCAGTGATGATGACGAAGAGTAGAGGAATTCAAACAGATAGAGGCAGGGAAACCAGAAGGTCGGGAAGCGAAAATGAACAGTCAAAGAGCAGAATGGCTTTAAAGCCACGAACTGACAGAGATAGAGGAAGGCAATGACAAGAGGGAGCTGGTTAGATGTAGAAAGCTAAGATCAGAGAAAAAAAAAGTAGAAGCCAAGCTAACCTGAAGGCAGCATCAAGCCAGACAGAGCCAGAGAGAGTTAGAGAGTTTATGTACTCTAGAGAAGGGTTGAGAGGTTCATGCAAACTCCTTGACATAAGCTTGTCATACTACTGTCACCCTTAGAGGTTGAGTTTTCAGTAAGGAGAGTTTGTGTACTCCAATCCTACTGACTTATATCTATTAAGGGAGACTCAAATTGAGCTCACTATTGTAAAACTCTGCTTGAAAACATAATAGAGAGGCCACCACTGAAGGCTGGACCAGGAGACATAGCCCAGGAGCATTGGGTGAACTCCTTATTAAACTTGTTGTATTTACATGTTTGCCTGTTATGTTTTCTCTAACTGCCTTAGTGTCTATGTATTCTAGCAATCTTATCAGTCCATTGCATAAAGTAACATAGGCACATCCATGCACATGAGTCTGCAATGCCTTTAATTCTTTGTCCTGGATAAATTCCAGATCAAGTGGTATCAGAGCTCTAGGTTATTAAGGTTAGACAAGCTTGTGCTGGATTTTGTTGTTGAATGCTAACTAGATCAAAACTTAAATTAGGAGAAGGAGAGTTGGTTGAAACTAACCCAGAAATTGGAAGAGTTTATTCTAAGAGGAAAATGTCAGAAAAAAGTCCCTTGGAATCAAACCCCCAGTTCATGGATAGTTTTATGACCATGAGATCCATGGTGGAGGAAATGTATAGGGAATTTAAGAAAAATAGAGATGAATATTCATCAAACTCCAAACAATAAAAAGGAGTAGAAGAATCTCTCCTCCATGACCACTCTAAAGGAAAAGGGAAAGAAGAAAAATTTCTCACCCCTCCTAATAGCCCTGAAAATAAAAAGAAGACATCTTTGATTAAATTAGATGTTAAATTTGATTTACCAATATATGATGGAGAGTTGAATGCAGAGAAGATGGATAATTGGATTAGACAGATTGATGTTTATTACAGAGTGCAGAGCATTGATTCAAACAAGAGTAAGATTTAGCTGGCCAACCTACGCCTTGGGGGCACTGCCTTGGTATGGTGGGAAGGCAGGACACAAGCTTACATGAAGTAACATGGTAAGATTCTTTCTGTCTGGAGTGAATTTGTTTCTGCAATTAAAAAGCAATTCTATCCACTAGCCTGTATGCAACAAGCCATGATGAGCTGGAAAACTCTTCGCCAATTAAAAGGGCAAAGTGTACAAGGGTACACTCAAGAATTTAGGAAAAGTGCTTTGATTCTATAAATTCTTTAGACTCACTTGAAACTCTGCTGAAGTATATAGGTGGTCTACACAGCTACATGAGGCACACTATCCTCATGTTTAATCCCACTAGCATAGATGAGGTATCCATCCAGGCTACACACCTAAAAGCCAGAGGTAAGAATGGGAACCCAGAAGTTGGGGGTTCATCCAAACCACTGCAAGCAAGAATAAGGAGAAAAGAAAATAGAAATGGAAAGAGAGGAAGACAAATACTGTACAAAAGAGCAAGTCTTCATGCACTCATTGTAAGAAGGATGGGCATGATGATAGCACTGCTAGATTCTGCACTCGGAGCTGAGACCCAAGAAAAATGAGGGAAAAAGGAAGAAGACTGTTGCAACTATTCAAAAGGATTTGGGGTCAGACTCGGGGGATGAAACAACAATCGCAGCCACAGGTATAAAAGGTAAAAATTCTGAAGCATCTACTAGTAATTCTACACAATCTACTGATAATGAAGAAAATGAGAGGAAAAGGCATGAGCTTTTTCATATTTGAGTTATTTCCAATCATAAAAAGATTGATACTTTGTTTGATAGTGGCTCACAAGTATATTTAATTTCTAAATCAATGGTAAATAATTTGGGATTACTAACCACACCTCACAAGAAACCATATCCATTAGGTTGGTTATGTGATAAAGCAAAGGTACAAGTGATTGAACAATGTAAAATTAAGTTTTCTTTTGGTTCAGCATTTGTAGATGAGGTTGAGTTAGATATATGTGGAATTTTTTTAGGAAGTCCTTACTTGTATGATAGAAAAGCTATTTTCTATAGAGCTAAGAACAAGTATCTACTCGTTAAAGATGGAATCAAATATATTGTAAGAGCTCATAAGCTCGAGAATAATTATACTCTCATAAACTCAGGGTGGATGAAAAGAATTGTAAATTCATGCAAACAATTTTTACTGATGGTTGTAAAGGAAAAGAAACCTGATAAAACCAATGTATTTGAGGGTTGTGATGCTAAACAGCAAGTTGATTTAGAAAAAATTGTTTCAGAATATGATATATTATTTCAAGAACCTAAAGGTCTGCCATCCAAAAAGGAAATAGTGCATGATTTTAATTTGCAGCAAGATGCTCCATTGCCTAACATCAAAATGTACAGGTTGTCTGCTTTAGAGAATGCAGAAATCAAGAAGCAGGTACAGGAGCTACTCGAAAAAGGCTTCATAAGGCCTAGCACATTGCCATGTGGATCTCCAATTGTCTTGGTGAGAAAGAAAGATGGCTCATGGAGAATGTGCATTGATTAACGAGCACTGAATAAGATAACGATCAAAAATTGTTATCCCCTTCCTTGCATAGATGATCCATTAGATCAGTTGAAAGAAGTTGTTTATTTTTCCAAGTTAGACTTGCATAGTGGATATCATCAAGTCAGATTTGCAGAGTAAGATGCATGGAAGACTGCTTTCAAAACAAAGCATGGATTGTATGAGTGGCTGGTTATGCCTTTTGGCTTAACTAATGCTCCTACTACTTTCATGAGAGTAATTAATGATGTACTCAGACCTTTTCTTGATGATTTTGTTATTGTATATTTGGATGACATTCTTATATTCAGCAAAACATGGGAAGAACATTTAAAGCATGTTAAGCAGACTCTAGATGTTTTGAAAAGAGAAAATATTTATGTTAAACTCTCAAAATGTGAATTTTTCAAAACATATTTGAATTATTTGGGTCATATAATAGGGGATGGTGAATTGAAGATAGATCCCTCTAAGGTTGCAGTCATTGTAAACTGGCCTAAGCCCAAATTTGCTACAGAAGTCGAAGCTTCCTAGGAGCAGCACAATATTGGAGAAAGTTCATTTCTAACTTTTCCTTAATTGCAACTCCCTTACATGCTTTAACAAGATTGAATAAGGTGTTTCAATAGGGAGGCAAACAGTAAAAATCCTTCAACACCTTGAAATAAAATATTAGTACAGCACCAGTACTAGCACTGCCCGATCTTCAAAGACCATTTAAGATTGAAACAGATGCTAGTGACTATGCCATGGGAGCAGTGTTGATGCAACACGGTAAACCCATATGCTATCATCCTGAGACATTTAATTCTGCAGTACTTAACTATCCCACATATGATAAAGAATTGTATGCATTAGTACAGAGTGCGAAAAAGTGGAAACATTATTTATTGGGTAAAGAGACAGTTATACACACTGATCATCAACCACTTCAATATTTACACTCCCAAACTAAGTTGCAGCAATCAAGACACTATAGGTGGATGGGTTTTCTACAACAATTTCATCTTATCATCAAATATAAAAAGGGCATACATAATAAAGTTGCAGACATGTTGTCCATACCAATTATAAATGCATCTACTATACTTAAGCATAATTCAGTATTGCATGAAAGCTACATTGTACAATATGCTCAAGATATAGATTTTAAAGATGTATATGCAACTTTAAGTCAAGGCAAACAAGTAGGAGAATTGGACTATCATGTTAAGGGATAGCTCTTGTATCATTTTGGGAAGCTATGCATTCCACAAACTGAAAGAGTAAAGATAATTCGAGAAGCACACACTTCTCCAATATTAGGTCACTTTGGTGTAAGTAAAACAGTTGCACAGCTGCAAATATTTTTTTATTGGCCAAAAATGAATGAGACAGTTTCTAGATATGTAAGAGGGTGTACCATGTGTGCTAAAAGCAAGCCCAGCAATAGAAAACTAGGCTTGTACACCCCACTACCAGTTCCTTCTCATCCTTGGGAAAGTGTTTCCATGGACTTGGTTGGAGGACTGCCTAAATCTAGGAAAGGTCATGACTATTTATATGTTGTTGTGGATAGGTTCAGCAAAATGTGTATTTTAATACCTTATAACAAACAGATTACAGCTGAACAAACTGCAAAGTTGTTCTTTCAGCATGTATGGGTTCATTTTAGATTACCCACTTCCATTATATCTACATAGAGATCTCCTTTTGAGACTTGTTTTGGTTTCACACCAAGGTCGCCCTTGGATTTTGTCTTTGGCAAAGACATAGCAGTTGATGGACACAATGATGTCGACAAGGCAACCAAGTTCATTGAACAAATCGAAGAGATTCACCAGGCAGTACAGGAACAGCTGGAAAAGAGCCAATCCAAGTACAAGGCAAGGCATGACAAGCATCGGATGGAGCATAGTTTCCAAGTTGGTGATCAAGTCTGGCTATATATCAGCAAAGACAGAATGTAAGGTGAAGGTAAGAAGTTGAAGCCAATAAGGTATGGACCTTTCAAAATACTTGAGAAAATCAGTGAGAATACCTTTCGTCTTGATTTACCAACTTACATGCACATCTACTCAGTTGTTAATGCAGATAGCTTGAGACTATTTGAACCTTCATTAATTGAAGATCCCGAAGAGCATAGTCAATTGCCTTCTATTGATGATCTGTTACCTGAATATCTTAATGAGTTTCAGGAAGATACAGTTCTAGACAGGAAGGTGAGAACCACGCATAGAGGGGATGTTGAGTACCTCATGATTGGACTCAAAGGTTCAAAGCCAAGCAGTGTGAAATGGATAGAATTGAGAATGCGAGGAATCTATACCCTCACTTGATTGATGTAAAGAAAACAAACTTTTGGTGGTCCAAAAGCTTTTTCAGTGGGAAGGCCATGATCCGAATTGGATCCCAAATACTCTCTAAGTTTTCATGATTGTTTCAAATTATGCTAAAAGATTCAAGGCTTAGAAAAATCCTGCTATCAGAAGGAATACTCATGACATTTGCAGTTGTGGCCAGAGTGGAGCAACGAGGACCCTCGATCAAGTGTGTAGACCGTTGGCTCATGGTAAAGTGTGATGGCACAAACTGGAAAAACCGGAGGCTAGTTCGAAGAACGGGGGTAGATTCTGATATGCGATTAGTGCTAAGTGATAATCTCGTATCGCAAGGCATCCCCCTCAGTGAACGAAAGTCGTGAAGTTCCCAAACCTGAAATCATTGTGAAATACGGAAAAGTAACTATTTTAGTTTCGTAGCGTGGGATTCCACATACCGGCAGGATATTAGAAGGCTTCAAGGTGGTAAGCAGTTTTGACTGATTCCCACCCGATGCCATACACCGAGCGACACGTGTCTGGCGGATGAGAGAGAGAACTATCTGCATCAGACGGGTAAAGGTCATGCAACTTACCCACCCAATGTGAATGACGACTATAGGATCTGGGGGGCCCAGATCAACGGCTGAGGTGCATCCTGATAAATAACCGGATTTGACAGGTGATAAAGCAAGATTACAGGGGATCTGAAGTCTGATGTGGACGATCAGTTGGAAAAAGAGTCATGATTCGCAGGAAATCTTGAAGCAAATGGAAATAACGACCATTCAAATATGATTCAAGGAATCTGACACTCAGTTCATTAGAAAATAGGTGGCCACCTCCCTGTGAGGCATTACCCAGTGATGATGACACGGAGTAAAGGAATTCAAACGGACAGAGGTAGGGAAACCAGAAGGCCGGGAAGCGAAAACGAACAATCAAAGAATATACTGTCTTTAAATCCACGAACTGACAGAGACAGAGGAAGGTAGTGACAAGAGGGAGTTGGTTAGACATAGAAAGCTAAGAGCAGAGAACAGAGAGTAGAAGCCGAGTTGAACTGAAGGTAGCATCAAGCCAGACAGAGCCAGAGAGAGTCAGAGAGTCTGTGTACTTCAGAGAAGGCTTGAGAGGTTCAAGCAAACTCCTCGACATATGCTTGTCATACTACTATGACCCTTAGAGGTCGAGTTTTCAGTAAGGAGAGTCTGTGTACTCCCGTCCTACTGACTTATATCTGTTAAGTGAGACTCAAAGAGAGGCCACCACTAAATTTTGGACCAGGAGATGTAGCCCAGGAGCATTGGGTGAACTCCTTATTAAACTTGTTGTGTTTACATGTTTTTCTATTATGTTTTCTCTAATTGCCTTAATGTCTATGTATTCTAACAATCTTATCGGTCCATTGCATAAATTAACATAGGCACATCCATGCAAAAGAGTCTGTAATACCTTTATTTCTTTGTCCTGGATAAATTCCAGATCAACAATTCTTAGTGTAGTGATCTTCCTCGCAAATGAGGCAGGGATACTTAGGTTTCCGTTGCGAATATTCGCCAGCAGATGATTTGGGACGACCCTGTTTTGGGGCATCAGCTTTACCCTTACCTTTGCCTTTCTTCTTGCCCTTCAAGGATTTGTCCATTGCGATAGACTAGAGAGCATGGACCTCTAAGGTTTTACCAGGGCCAGGTGGATTCTGGCACGAACTATTAGGAACAACATTTGAGACCGACTTCTGTTTGGAAGGATATTTAACAGGGGTCTGGGATACTGAACCAATTACTCTGTCGACAAGAGGTATAGCTTGTGACTTTGATGTTGCAGGATCGGATGATGGCTGCGGAGCATTAGGTAATAACTCATAAAAAGTGCCAGACTGAGAGTAAATGAGTGATGTCTTGCTCTTCAGTGACGCATCCACCCATAGCTATATCGCGAGCAATTGGGGCCATGAATGATTTGGTGAACCATTTAATGAGAAACTGATTAGCAATATCAAATTTGATCAAGCGACGTCTACGTCTCCATTCATGGATAAGACCAAAGATGTGTGTCACAGTATCTTCCTTAAGTGATGTGAGCAAATAGGTGCCAGTTTCATAGCGAACTGACAGTTGAAAATGCGTGAGGAAAGCCATGGCTAAAGAGAAGTCATGGTAAGTAGTTCGAGGTAGCTTGATGTAGCGCTTGGCTATAGCACCATGAGGGTTCGTTGGAAAAGACAGATACAAATGGAATCATAAATGTATGAGTTCGACAAGCATTGGAGGTGATATGTCATCACATGGGCCTGAGGATATTCTTTTGTTTTTCCAGCAAACGTTGGATAATCGCTTGGTATCTTGGACGACACCGGAGGCCAGTATGGTGAATGAAGGATTGGATCATTCATGAGATGAGATACATCTGGCAACTCAAGTGTGGCCAAGAATAGAAATTGTGTATTAAAAGATATAAGAAGTTGTTTAGTCAATTTAGTGTTATCTAAATTGCTAGTATTAATTGTCAACCCGGGGTTCGTAAACTGATGAAGTGTGGTGCACTATATGTGCTTAGTTAACCTCTTTCTTACTTCGTTGTTTTATAAGGTTATAATGTTCAACTCTTCCTAACCTTCTGCTTTCAACATACAGTACTATGTTAAGCACGATTAAGAATAAGTCCAAAAAGTAATCAAGCTCTAAGGTGACAAGTAAGAAAAACCACTTTAAAGACCAGTTATAATGTTCAACTCTTCCTAACTCCCTGCTTCAACATACCATACTATGTAAGCACGATTAAGAAGTAGTTAGAAATAAGTCTAGAAAGTAATCAAACTTTAAACTTGCAAGGAAAGAGCT
Source organism: Pinus taeda (assembly GCA_000404065.3). Classification (NCBI taxonomy): domain Eukaryota; kingdom Viridiplantae; phylum Streptophyta; class Pinopsida; order Pinales; family Pinaceae; genus Pinus; species Pinus taeda. The sequence goes on along the minus strand of APFE030876290.1, from coordinate 6 downwards.
TGAAAG
>APFE030876281.1:0-13488 GCA_000404065.3 Pinus taeda | reverse complement strand
TCTTAGCTGGAGGATGATGCTGGGTCAGAGCTGCTCATGGTTGTAATCCTCTTGCTACTTTTTATCTGAATAAAGCTATTCTTGTTTCCTTCCATATTCTTGTGTACTTGTTTATATATGCTTGTATATGGTTAATGCACATCTGATCCTGCATTATTTATGAACTTAGATCTTAGTTTCTTGTATAGTAGTATGTTGCTATGATTCTACATGTCGTTTTGAAGCTAAGCAGACAAAGAGCGAGCGGAAAAACTCTATCAAGAAGGAGAGGGAATCGAGCGCAAGACACAGGTTGTCCCTCTTGGTTCTCCTCTCATCTATTTTCATAAAAGGAATCAATAGTAGACTTTGATTGTTTGTTTCTAAGATAGCCACCCATCTTAATGGGAATAGTAGCATCCATGTGGACACTATTCCCGTATAACACCTCTACACTAAAAGGGGCTGCTTTAAGATGGTTTATGGGATTAGGTGGTGGGGTTATAAATAACTGGGAACAAATGAAAGAATCTTTTCTAAAAAAATATCAGGACTATTGCAAGTCGAGAGAACTGAAAGATGAAATATTCCAGATGATAGCAAGACCAAATGAAACATTAGAAGAGTATGTGTAACGTTTCCAGTATAATCTACAAAGATCTCCCTATGTATCACTACCTTTACCTGATAACGTGTTGAAAACAACATTAATAAGAGGCATGAAGGAACAATGGATCGAAACATTAAACGTTATGGGAAAAGGGGATATTTATCAGGAAAGTTTTGCTGACATAATTGATTTATGTATCAGAAGTTCGAGAGGTAGCACACGAATCAAACTGGCGGAACATGATCGGTTTGTAAGAGAGAATAAAATCTCATCAGAAGGAGTAACACGTGTAGAAATTAGAAATTTACTAGAAAATTTTAAAACTGATATACTGGGGACACTGACTACACATTTGGATATTTTTCAGGCCAAGCAAAAGCAAATGGAGGCAGAACAGAATTTGGCAATCTTCTGCCCCAGATGCAGGAAGAAGCATAGCCATAAGGAGTGTCCACTGGATGCAGTTCAAACATGTGCCATCTGTACAAGAGATCACTCTATGGAAGTTGTCCCTCACTACCTGGACTGAAAGCAGTATATAAGGACGCAGAAGAAGAGCCAGAAGCTGTGTATTTGCTCAACCAACCCCATCAGTGGCAGCCGCGACAAACTGGTATGTTTCCAGACCCAGCTTCTTCTTTTCAGTCTCCGCAGTATAATGCTCAATAGTATAATACATGGCAAAGTCAATTTCAGCCTCCATTTCCAAACAGGTCACCACAATCATTTCCTTCTACAAACCCGTGGCTGAATTGGACGAGCCAATCTGGTTGGTCGAATCCTCCTTATCCCCCACCATATTGGCAAAACAACCCATACCCACCACAATGGACTCCCCCTACTTCAAAAAGCTTAGCTTGGCAGATAAACTGGCAGAGACCAACGCATCAGCCAATAGGAAATATCCCTCTCCCTTAACCTACACTGCCAGATTTACAGCAAAATCCCCAGTCTAATCTGAGACTGCAACTCCCAGCCCAACCCAACCCCAACCCAAATAACAGACCAGTCCAATCTATCCAAATCCTAGAAACACCAGAAGTAGGACCTGATCTGAGTGAGTGTAATGATCTTCAGTTAAGATCTAGGTGTATTATTCAAACTGAGAGAAATAAAACAGTGCAGATAGAAGATGAGTTATCTAGAGAACATCTGTCACATGAAGAGGATGTGAATAAACAACAAACTGATAATCAAGCAACCACATCCTCTCCCCCATTCCCAGAACGATTAGTCATACCTCGACCTATACAACAACCTGATTTTGACATTCTGGGAGAATTGCAAAATTTGTACATAAAAATTCCATTCCTCCAAGCCATTCAAGACATCCCGATATACGCAAAAACTATTAAAGAATTGTGCATAAAAAGACCAAGGAGAAATATAACAAATAATCCGAGAGTTCAAGTAGTCGTCACTTTATTTGACTTATTATCAGGAAATGAAACACCCATTAAATATGAAGACCCAGGAAACCCAATAGTAACAGTCCAAATTTATAGTCAAACCCTACCTAATGCCTTAGTTGATCTTGGAGCTACAATCAATATCTTAACAACCGCTACTTTCCAAAATCTAGGCATTACATCTGTAGAACCCGCCTCCACTCTGTTAGAATTGGCTGACCGATCTGTGGTTAGGCCATAAGGCATACTACATGATGTTATGGTCTCGATTGACTCCTGGGAATATCCAACCGATTTTCTGATAATAAATCCTAAAACCCGACTTGATGGACATCCATTGATCTTAGGAAGACCTTGGCTCGCCACTGTCGATGCCTATATTGGTTGTTGGCAAGGGAATATGATCATAACCAGGGGAGCAGATATCAATAATTTAGTGCTATATCCCCCAGCACAGCCAAGTGTCACAATAGTCAAAACTAATAGGCACCCTCTATCATATCTTACTGATAACATTAGATCTCCATTAATTATACAAGAAGCACTTGAGTTCAAAGACCAAACAGAAGATGATTCCATCAATAATTTCATTAGTCAAACTGAACTCACATCTCGTACCCAATGTCATATGATAAAAGCAGCATTTGATAACGAATTAGAAGAGGGCCCTCTGAAAGATACACATGATCATACAATCCCTGTCACTTCTGTTGCAAATAGTAAAATTGTGGAAATTGAACCCGGAAAAACCTTAAACATTAATGCCAACCTCACATCCGAACAAGAAACAAAGCTCATCCATATGTTAAGGAAATATAAAGAACTATTTGCATGGGACTACCCTGATATGAAAGGAATTTACCCCTAGTTATGTACACACCACATTTACATAGAAAAAGATGCAAGACCTGTTAGACAGCCTTAGAGAAGACTAAATCCTCATCTAAAAGAAGTGGTAAAAGTTGAGCTTCAAAAACCTTTAGATGTTAACTTTATCTACCCTATCTCTAATAGTAAATGGGTCTCCCTGCTTGTGGTGGTACCAAAAAAGAATGGGAAATGGAGAATCTGCGTGGACTACAGGGAGCTAAATAAAGAAACACAAAAATATCACTTCCCTCTCCCATTCATCGACCAAGTATTAGACATGTTGGCAAGGAAGAAATTCTTTTCTTTCCTTGATGGCTTCAGTGGGTATAACCAAATACAGATTGCCCCTGAAGATCAAGACAAAACTACTTTTACTTGTCTTTAGGGAACTTTTTCCTACTGAGTTTTACCTTTTGGCTTATGCAATGCCCCTGCCACATTCCAAAGGGCTATCCTTAGCATTTTTGCAGACCTAATAAATGAAGGAATGGAAGTATATATGGACGACTTTACTCCATACGGAGATGAGTTTGACCTAGCACTGGATACACTATAAAAAGTCCTACAACGTTGCATTGCTACCAGGCTTTGTTTAAGCCATGAAAAATGTTATATGATGATGACGGAAGGACTTATTTTAGGACACTATATTTCAGCAGCTGGCATTCAGGTAGATCCAGCCAAAATCTAAATACTTTTGCTTATTCCTACTCCTACCACTCAAACAGAGGTACGTAGCTTTCTTGGATTTTCTGGTTATTACAGAAGGTTTATAGAACATTATTCACGTATTGTTGCACCGTTGTATGCACTAACTGGTAACATTGATTTTCTTTGGATAGAGAAATGTGAACGTGCTTTCAAAGGTCTGAAGAAGCTCGTATCCATAGCCCCAGTCCTTCGAGGACCAAATTGGGATTTGTCATTCCAGATATCATCTAATGCCTCAGACACAACCATTGGAGCGGTCCTTGGACAGGAAGAGGATAGAAAACCATATGCAATTTATTACACTAGCAAAAATCTATCCCCTGCTAAATTAAACTATACTGTCACTCAAAAAGAATTTCTAGCCGTTATACATGCTGCAATAAATTCAGACATTACATTACTGGATATCTTGTTATCTTGTACACAGATCATTTTGCTATAAAATATTTAGCAAACAAGCCTATCACAAATGCCAGAATAACTAGATGGTTGATTTTATTGCAGGAATTTGATATTACAATCAAGGATCGACTTGGAAAAGAAAACCCGGTAGCTGATTTCCTCTCAAAAATGCCAAAGCCAGTTGATGCAACAGTAGTTGAAGATCAATTTCCGGATGAGCATCTCTTTGTTGTCGCTATTCAAACACCCTGGTATGCTGACGTTGCCAATTACCTAGAAGTAGGTAAGTTACCAAAGCATCTAACCCCTAATGAGCGAAAACAGATTCTTTAGCGAAGTACTAGATTTTCCTGGATTGGGGGCTATTTGTTTCACACAGGGCCGGACATGTATATCAGGAGATGCGTTCGAGAGGACAAAATTTTTGACATTTTGAAAGCCTGCCATGACCAACCATGTGGTGGACATTTCACTGATCGCAGGATTGGACATAAAGTGTTACAAATAGGGTACTATTGGCCCACAATTTTCAAAGATGCAAAGAAATTTGTCCAAGCCTGTGACAGTTGCCAGAGAGCAGGACGCCCTAGTCAGTCGGATGAGATGCCTATGAAACCACATCTAGTCATCGAACCATTTGAGCGATGGGCTCTTCATTTCCTGGGACCAATCAACCCATCATCAAACCAGAAAAAATACATTTTGGTGGCAACAGAATATGTCACCAAGTGGGTTGAAGGAGAGGCATTGCCAAGAGCCACAAAAGACTCTGTTATACAGTTCCTGTTCCATCTATTTGTATGTTATGGTCTTCCACGAGAGATAATTACAGACAGTGGACCACAATTTGTTGGAAACAGAATAGCTGCAACACTCAACAACTATCATGTGCAGCATAAAATTACTGCTCCATACCACCCACAGGCAAATGGGCAAGTAGAAAGCAGCAATAAAATAATAGAAACGATCCTTATGAAAAATGTTGCATCACATAAACGTGATTGGGCTTCCAGACTACCTGAAGCACTGTGGGCTTATAGAACAACATGAAGGAGTACCACTGGTTACTCACCTTATCAGCTAGTGTTTGGAAAACAACCCATTTTCCCCATAGAATTTGAAATCCAAACATTACGAATAGCACAGGAAGTTGGCTTAGACCTAACTGAAGCACAGACAAATCGACTACAATAGATCAATGAGCTCGATGAAATTAGGCTCTCTGCGCCTCAAAACACTCTTTTGATATAGCAGCGGAGAGCTAAATGGCATGATGCTCTCATTAAAAATAAAGTCTTCCACGAAGGAGACTGGGCTCTTTTGTACGATTCCAGGTTTCAGGACTTCCCCTGGAAACTCCAGACTCATTGGTTGGGACCATATGAAATCCAGAAGGTACATGACAATGGTACCCTTACCCTAATCACTATTGATAGTTCTAGATATGCCTTTAAAGCAAATGGCCATCGAGTCTGTCTCTATTGCAAACCACTTACTCAGGAGTCCTTCTACCAACAGCTACGCCAAGATTCAGATATGGAGATTTTGGGGGAGGAAGAGAAGTTTTCCTCACTTGTAATTCACTAAGGAATTTACTTTTCTTTACAGTTTGTACATAACTTTTTGAGCTACTTTTGTACATATCTTTGAAACAAGTTTTGCTATCTCTGCTATTACTTTTCTAAAAGGAATGGCATTAGGAGTTTTTGTTGTTCCTTTTTCCAAAGGAACAACAGTTGTGTGTTTTGTTGTTCCTTTTTCAAAGGAACAACAGTTGTGTGTTTTGTTGTTCCTTTTCCAAAGGAACAACATTTGTGTGTTTTTGCTATTCGTTTTTCAAAGGAACAACACTTTTTCTTTTTGTTGTTCATTTTCCAAAGGAACAACACTTTTTCTTTCTGCTGTTCCTTTTCCAAAGGAACAACATTTTTTATTTATGTTGTTCCTTTTCCAAAGGAACGACATTGGTATGTTTTTGCTGTTCCTTTTCCAAAGGAACGACATTTGTATGTTTTTATTGTTCCTTTTCCAAAGGAACAACATTTGTGAACTATTGTTGTTCCCTTCCTCAAAAGGAACACCACTTGTATGCTTTTTCTCTCCTTGTGAAACAGCTTGTTCCTTTTGCTATTCTAAATTGAGGATGCTTATGCTCATGTTCTTTCAAGTATTTTTGAATACGGCTATGCACTTATGTAATGGGAACAAAAACACAACATACGGAAATCAGTCAATCATAAATAGGTATTTTTATAAGAAACTGCCCTGAATTGGTGAGAAGACAGAAGGAAAGACATGCTTATTCATCATATTTTGCTACCATTGTTCTACTAATTCTGTTCTGATTGGTTATTTGTATCATGATGGTCCTTTTTTAATCCTCTTTGATTATCATTCAACAATAAGAGCAAAGGATCTATACCTTCCTATTGGGATATTAAGACTTCTTCCACCATTCCTACACTTAAGGAGTGTTGAACCACCCTTTGTGTATAAATAGGGAAGGCACTTCATGAAAAACAAAGAAAAAAAGGGAGCAAACATGGTTTCTAAATTGTCAAATTGCAGGATAGGAAGCCTCATTAAGAGCTGGCCTACCATGATCATCAGGACGGAAGCGAAGTGGCATTCCCACTATGGCCACCAGACCAGGGAAATGGTCCAAAAGGTATATCAAACAAATAACCCTTGGAACAGGAGGTCCCATCACAAGCCGGCCTGCCCACTATTTGCTCCCTCCTCATGAATGGCATTATGGCTAACTGGTCACCAAGCCAGCATAATGGCCTACATTTTGACATTACACAACATTTCCTAGCATACACAAAGGGTTATGGTTCCATGGGTGAAACAAACAACTCTGCCAAGGTTATGGACACTTGTCGGCAGCAGAGCACTATTAATGGTATTGAAGTCGCATTATTTACACCAATAGGTAAGTTAGTTGCATCCTTTTGTTTCTTATGCCGTGGTAATCAATTATATGTTATTACCCCAACCATATAATGCATGACTATATGTTATCACCAATCATTACAGAACCAGTGACAATGACCACATGAGACTCTCTATTTACAGTAAATGTCTTATCCCCGACCTTGCATCAAATCACTGCAGTCTCTTACGTATTAAAGCGACGCAAATTTATACCTCGATTTCAGTAATATGCTATTTTTGTAAACATGGCATATTGTCATACGTTGTTCCTTAAAGACTTTGTTGCAGAACGGGCGCTGCTCCTTTACTTGACAGTTGGGATAGCCTATCACATTGCGGGTGGGGGAGGTTAACCTCATCATTCCCTAGACTACGTGTCAGCGCGCTATTTGGGAGATTGTGTACTGGGGTATAGCACGGCTCAACGGTATTATCTCTTCTTATTTTTTTTTGTTTTTTACGACATGAGTTGTTGTTCAAGGCCATTTCCATTGTATACGTCACAGCATTAGAGTTTGAACGAGTTTTACACCATCAACTTCTCTACGTTTCAACAAACAGTTACCGTTCCTTTGAGAATTCACAGCGAAACTATGGGAGGAAGATCAATTCGCAAAGAACCGCAAGTCCTAACTGTTTCGGTTGCTGCCCGGGAAATCCTGGCAAGAGCAGGATGGCTGACCTATCTTAACCGCTTGAGGGAGTCTAATGAAATAGTAGCGATTGAATTCTTGCAGAACTTGCAAGAGGACTACTCCACAGTAAGAGGAAAACGTATAACAGTCACCGATGACATAATCGCAGAAGTCTCAGGACTACCAACCACTGGACCAGTATGGACGTTAAATAAGGAAAGGCTGCAGAAGATTATAGAGATCTTCCAAGACGAGGTACAAAGCCTGACAATTCGAGGAAAGGGGGTGCTGCCAGTAACACTAGGAGAGTTGTGGGCAGAATTAGCAAAGACCATCCAAAGCTATATCACCTTTGAAGGCAGAAAAGACGTGGTAATACCACGAAATCTTAAACTCGTAGCTGTTCTAAAACAGAAATGCTCTATAAATTTACCTTCATTGTTGAATTCATTACTTCATGACGTTGCACGAAGCATGCAAAACGCACAGCACATAGAGTCAGTTGTTAGTCATCACATATTGATTCAGTTGATAGTCAACCATAGTCTCACCCAGCAGTAGAGCAGCTAGGAAGAACTAATTACCATTGTAAATGGGGGGTTGGCCACACCCAAACATCCGGAAAAACAGAAAAAAGTCACTAGCACACCCCAACGTCCAGAAAAATGGAAGCAGGTCACTAGCACGCCCGAGCAACCAAAAAAACACAAGAAATCGGCAAAGCGGAAACATGTTACCAGCACACCTGAGCAACCAGAAAAACACAGGAAATCGGTTCGGCTAGCACGGCTACGAGGAGGCCTGGAGAAGCCCCAGGAAGGCACTAGCCAGACGGTGGAAGTTGAAGATGAGCAATCCCCACGAGAAGACAAGGAAACAGAAGTGCAGGATGAGGAAGCAGAGCAATCTGCAGAAGCAGAAGAAGAAGAAGAAGAAGAAGAAGAAGAGGTAGAACAATCTACAGAAGAAGAAGAAGAAAAAGAGGAAGAAGATGAGGGAAAAGAAGCTGAGCAGTCCGAGTAGGAGGAGGGAATGGAATAGCAGGAAGGCAGCCCATTACAAGACCCATTAGGGGAAGATGAATTGGCCAAAGTTTTGGCCAATATGGGCGAATATGGCCAACCTCCGAGTCCATCAGACCTCTAGGCCAGAGAGAAACCCGAGGAGAAAGATGCACCTAAGGAATCATATGAAAAAGAGGCAGAAGTAGAAAATCTGTCTATTCATGATGAGAAGATGTTAGAAAACACTGAGTAGGAACAACCCGTCCCTAATCAGAAGGCACCAGAAGAAAGTCTGGAGGAAATAAGGGCAGAAAAAAGAAATAGCCCAAGAAATAACAGATCCAATTAAGGTTCTTGCCCTGGAACAGCCACCCCAGGAAGAAAATCAGGAAGCTAGCCGCAGTCCAGACCACAGTAAACAGCCTGTTGTTCCTTCTGAAGAAATGGCAGAAATAAGGGAATTACGAAAGGAACAACAGAGATTATTGAACATAATAGTTTAGCTTGACCAGTAGATTAGGATTCTAAAGGCGAGGCAAAGGGTAAAAGGGACTTCAGGATGAAAAGGTCTGACCACACCAGTAAAACCCCTTAAGGGCAAGAGGCGGAGGACCATGATCCATCCTGCTGCTCAAAACCCCAACAAAAGCCAAGATGCTATTCCAAATGAAGCTGAAAAACAGAATGCTATTCCAATTGAAAAGGAACAGCAATGGGATGATGTTCGTGTTAAAATAGAAATGGAGGAAATGATGACCCGTGATAAGATAATTTAGACGGAGGCACCACCTTTGGGAGTAATAAGGGTTCTGAACTCGAAGCAGTGCAATAGGAAAGTTCAAGTAAAGCTCTCGGCCTCCACAACTGCATGGAAAAAGGATCCAAAAATGGTAACCCTTCAGAAGGGTTTGAAGCAAGCTTAGCAAGAAGCAGAAAAGCTTAGGGAGCAAACGGTCCCCCAAGAAAAATATGAAGAACTACAGCAACAACTAAGGAATGTCAACTTATCTGAAAGCCAGGCCTTCGAAGGATGGCGGAAGGAACAAGAGAAAGTTGCAAAGGTAACTCGTAGGTTAGATGTAGTTATCAAACAGATGGATACCTTGTGTTCTCTATACAATGACGTCCTAGCATGTAGAGCCCCTACTAAGAACTATGCCCTGTTTTTAATGGAAAGGTATTTGCAATTGAAAATAAAGGTTTTTAAAGTAGGTGCTCCCATAAAAATTAACACCATAGATCATTTCATAAACTATTGTAAACACTACGGGGTAAAAGTGCAGAGGTTATTGTGTGAATTTTACTTGCATAACCTTGTACTAGAACAAGAGACCAAACTGAACCCTGGCCCTTTTGTTGGGGATATTCAATTACAGGCATTTATTTCATTTGCAATTAATCAAATTAAATGGCTCAAAGCCTATAACGCTTTTCAAAGACAAGAAAACGGATTAGATCTATGGATAAGAGCTGAGCCCAGGGACCCAGCACAATTATGGAGGAAACATAGAAATCTCATGAAGGCTCCAGGAGTGATTGAAGCATTAGGACCCATGCATGAGGAAATCATTCGGCAGGGACTTGAATACTTTTCCTCTATCAAAGACCCTGCCATTGATGTAGCTAAATTTCGATATCGAATATCTAATCCAAATATCCAGCTCACAGAACAATTTCAGTATGAGAATTTTAAACTAGCTGCCAACCGTTTTCCCCTCTATGGAAAAATGGTTTTGAAGGCAGGGCCATCCTGGTTAGGATATAGGTTCCGAAATCCAATCATTTGGCATCCTGCACCCGGATACCAAGCCCTGTATGAGATGCCTGAGGGTTAGACAAGCCATTTCTTTGATTACCTAGTTTTGCATCCCAGCTGTAGGCCCTCACATGAGATTCCATCTCCAGCCTACTCACTCACTGCCTTGCATGTCAACTACAATGTTTTCATGAGGCCATGAAAAAGGGTAAGTAGGGGGGTGTGTGCAGTATCAAAGAAGGTATGTTTTGATGGTTATTTCAGTATCTTTTCATTAGGACTTATAAGCCTTTTTGCATTATGAACTTAGAAAATGATAAAGAATTACAACGAAACATGTGAGATTAATATAGAACGCTGACAATTGTCGTTTCCATGTACAGGAGGGAGGAAAAATGAAAAGTGGCCATCCTAAAGGAAAAGACAAAGATGGGTTAACTGATGTCCCTTCGACGGGAGACCGCATGCAAACCAGATCAAAACGGACCAACCCAAGAAAGGAAACAGAGATACCAGCTCAGCGCAGAAAAGAGAAGAAGTGACTCAGGATTAACGATTCTGCGAATCCCTCAGGATCCTTGATCCTGAGGGATCGTTGTTTTATCTATTTCTGTATATAGATATCTCCGTCGTCACCCTTATATAAGGGGCAGCATTGTTAGCTAAAGCATGGTTATGCTCTTATGTAATTTCTTTTAAAAGATCAAGACTATGATCATTACATCCTGTTAAGACTTGCTCTACTGTAATTTTACTTCATGCATTAATACAGACTTGGTTACTCTTTTATCTTTGAGCCCAGAACAACCTTAAGCGGTGTACCCCTGGAGGCTAAGGGCCCGACCCTGGAGGACACTTGCTCTTGTACCATTACGCGTGGTTTTTGTGTGGTTGGCTTATCAACATGACCTGGTAATCTGACGTGTTTTATAAAGTTTATGTCACATGCTCTGTCGTGTTTAATCCATTTAATGTTCCTGCAAACAAAAGTGTTGTATTGACGCTGCATCATGTTACTACTCCTTTAGGTGTTGGTATAATACGGTTAATCTCTACAGGATATTTTTGTTCCATTATAGAGTTTTTGTGTTATGCGATTGTGCCTTAGCATTACAGAATTTATCTTGGAAGCTCTGATTTTATATGATTATTGAATTCTTGAATATTATTGTTTCATCTTGAGATGCAATCGTACGCTTTCTAATTAGAAGTGACAACTGAATCAGACTGAGCACGTTATGTTTATATGGTTTTCAGTGTTGTTCCATCATGTATCTGTAGGCAGTGTTGTTCCATTGTGTGTGTACATCTTTAAGAATGAAGGATTGATGTTTGGATTGACGTGATTGAATAGATTCACAACTTGTTAAACTTCGTTACTGCTCTATTCCTTGATTACTGTTTCATTTCCGAATTGTTGTTCCATTTCTGAATTGTTGTTTCATTTCTGAATTGTTGCTTCATTTCTGAATTGCTGTTTCATTTCCTAATTGTTGTTTCATTTCTGAATTTTTGTTTCATTTCTGAATTGTTGTTCCATTTTAAGGTTGTTGTTCTATTTCATTGTTGTTCTCTTTATCTGCCGTTCCATTTCTCATTATTTGTTAAGGATGATCTCAGGCTGTAGTGAGCATCGGCATCTACTACCCGGCTCCCAGACCCCTGATCTGTTCTCCTAATTCTTTTCCATCAGTTTCTAAAGGGATGCTTTATTGCTACCGAACCCTTGACTGATACATTGCTTTTTGAAGTAGTTAAGTTGTAGACACGCATCCATTTACTTTTGTAGTTTCAAACAACTGTACTACGAGCATTACTCTGACAAATGCTAAGCCTCATACTGAGACACTCTTTGAAATAGAAAAACGCTCCCGGATTGACATATTAATGTGAGGTAACTAGAGGTGAAAGAAACGCATTTTATAGCTCCACATTTTGGTGTCGTTGTCGGGGAAAGAGTGTATCCATTTGTTTTTTTTTCAGAGTAGTGTACGAACCTGCTAGGGAAGAATTGGGTTTTGAAAACGGAAGGTAAGAACCTACGTGTGGAGCATGTAAAAGCCCTACTCCTTTGCCCGCTTTCCTGCAGATTTGTTGTTATTGCTTAAGTAGGATTTAGTAGTTAAATTGAGTGCATGACTAATTAGAAAAAGTCGGAGAAAAATTCCAAACCTTTACCAAAGCCAGAAAAAGCTAAGGGGCTGGTGACCCTTAGTCGATCAACCTTCATAGACGAAATCTATAAGAAAGCCGAATCTCAGCCCTCAGTAGGACCCAGGAAAATTACTTCTAAACAGCCTACTAGCTCCCTTCAGGCCAGAGGTTCACCATCGATAGCCTTTGCTGAGGTGCATAGTCAAACTGACGAACAAGACTTTTAAGAAATTGAAAATTCTACTCCAGAGATATTGCAGGAAGGGAATTTCAGTAATCTTTGTGAAGGAGGAGGAAAGACACGGGAAACTGAGGAACCGAGATCTCCTCTTAGGATAACTCAGCCATTGAGTAGCCCAGACAAAGGGAGTGCTGCAAAAATTACTATTGGAGAGATCCAATCTCCTCAGTCAAAAGTCCCAAATAGAGGAAGTACTATTAAAACTATTCCTGACAAAGCCATTCCCTCTCAACCTAGGAACACCCTCCTAGATATCCTAGAAGGTTATTGGCATATATTTGACCCAATGGCTCAAAACCAACCAAACACCCAAACCTCTACATTACAATACCCCATAGTGGATTTTGTAGCAAATGCCCCCATTAAAGCAATCCCCCTTCAACATATCCTTACATTTCACGGGCTTACATCAGAAGACCCGGATGCATTTTTATTTGAATTTGATGTATTATGCAGGGGATATGATTACACCAGTAACCCCCAGAAACTAAAAATGTTTCCCTCTACACTAAAAGGGGCTGCTTTAAGAAGGTTTATGGGATTAGGTAGTGGGGTTATAAATAATTGGGAACAAATGAAAGAATCTTTTCTAAAAAAATATCAGGACTATTGCAGGTCTAAAGAACTGAAAGATGAAATATTCCAGATGATAGCTAGACCAAACAAAACATTAGAAGAGTATGTGGAACGTTTCCAGTATAATCTACAAAGATCTCCCTATGCATCACTGCCTTTACCTGATAACGTGTTGAAAACAACATTAATAAGGGGCATGAAGGA